>JAYMTN010001554.1:0-12608 GCA_036897425.1 Erodium trifolium
TCAAAGCACCTACAAAACATAACGAGAGACACAATACGAGTAACGAGAGAAAAGATGACCAAATTATACAATCCCGGGACTAAAAAGCTCAATAATGTGGGCTAAAAGCATCTAGAATTGATGCAATTTATGTCCACATCAGATACTAATTTTTTTTTCCATTTTATTAATCACAAATGACTTTGTATTACATATTTTGGCTTGTCCTAGGGCATAAAACCCAACAAGACGGTTGCAGGTGTTACAGTTGTTCCTGTGCTTGATCGATCATCCCTAATCTGAATTCAAATTCCTTCGAAAATATGGTGGATGTCAGCCTAAATACGCAAGTTTTAGGAGATCAGGAAATACAATATTCTATGCAGCTTGTTTCAGTTGGGAAAGATATGATTTAATATTGTGATAAGGACTTCTCATCTTTTGAACCGAGAAATAAGAGGAAATCAAAGGGTTGTTAAAGGACACATGCACCTCTGTCAATATTCATGTAACAAACGAGATCACGTGCTCGAAACAGAGATGATCTTCCTAATACTTGGTCTCCAACCAGATCATAAGTTAAATGAGAGCCTCCGATCTGGGATATGATCCATTTGAGCACTACAAGAGATGAGGGTCTTGAGAAGGTGAGTTGTGGAGTAGATTATGCTAAACTCGTTAATGACAGTGATACAACCTATTGTAAGGATTCCTCTCCTATGTTGTTATTCAGTTTATATCTTGTTGTCATCGCGTGGAGGCCTCGAGTTAGTCGTTTGGGATTGTTTTTGGATTACATCTACATGTGGTTGTTCTTTGCTTATGTAGATGACCGTTTTTGGAGGTTGGCAAGCTCAATTTGGGCGTTTGTATTGTATAGGCTAGTTCATTCTGAGTCTTTCTTTTTCACCAAAAAAGATAGTGTTTGTTGTATTTCAAGTAAAGTGGTAGTAGAGCTTGGGAGTTTTCAACTGCATTATGCCTTGTGTTCTTGCAGTTGTTTTTTTGTACTTGTGTTGTTCCATTTGATTTTGTATGGTGGGGTTTGGTTTTTAGGTGTTTTGTGGCACTCGACTAGTATTTCTAGCTAAGATGTTAGTTTCAGGTCTTCCATAACCTCGATCATGTTAGATCGTTAAGAGGTCATTTTGTGACCGTATTCTGGATGATTCAGATCAGAGCTTTAGGTTTTCTTAACACAAATAAGCGTTTATTAAAAATATATTCTCCGACATCTTTCTTCTACTCCACCATCATTGATATGATTCTCTTTAAAGCTTAAAGGCAAAGGGTTGGAGGGGGAGGGCGAGTGGCGGAATAGATTTGCATCGTCGTAGAAAATTGGAGCTTAGCGTGTTAACATACCTCGACTAGATCTAAATCCCCTAAAACCAAGCCATAGTTCCCGACAACATATCTTGTGTCAAGGAATTTAAGGAGCCTCTAGACCAAGCAATTGACAATGCTTGTATGATAGATCTTCGACAACATTTGTCAATAAACTCAATAACGATTAAATTGAAAGTGAAAGATGATATCAAGATGAAAGAAGAAGGAACTGTGTTCATAAGCGACGAATGGAAAGACATGTAATTGGAGCACGACGAAATATAATTGGGTTTAGGACGAGATTCGACGTTGGAGAGTAAACAGTTGAAAAAGACGAAGAGATCGAAGGTTGAAGATGTCGGAGGTTGAAACACCATAGAAGTCGATGTTGTTCTATTTTTTCCAGTTATTTACTTTAAGGAAAACTTCGGTATTTTGAAATTTTTCTATGTCATATGTCTTATACGAGACCAAAAACAAGTTTCTTTCCCTATTAGATTTAACATCGTTAGGACTTTATGAAGCTTAAAAAAATCGTAGTCATATAACTGAGTCTTCGGTTCAGTAAGGTTTTACAATATTGGATAATAACCTGAAACATATGTGTGAAATTATCCATAAGGGTTCTCACCACCCAATTACCCAGGCCGATGATGGTAAATCCTCGGCAGACCGATTTGTAAATTCTGAACTTTCCCACCAAAAAACCCGGTTGCTATCATTAAAGGCACTGCCCAATGGCCGATTTTTACTTGATCGGATCAGACAGAAAAAAAGGTATAGTGAGTTGGGTTAAAATTGGTCCGATGTCCAAACTTATCGCAATGCCTAGAAAGGAAAAAACTTAGCCGCTATGATTGTTGATCTTAGAAACCCAAAAGGAAACATATAATGATTCTGGATAAGTGGTATTCCTAACAACAAAATCCATTCTTTGGCATTAACAATCTGTTTAGGATTCTCCACGACTCACAATCCGATTATGTTTTATCTTCACAAAACCATTGCATGAAGTGAAAAGCGCGAGAAGAAAACTAGATAATCAAAACTGAGCCATACAAAAGCACGAAAGAGAGAGAGAGAGCAATTCTCGAGAAAAGGCATGTGATTGACAGAAGGAAGAAAATGTAAGGTTGGATCTATAGTCGTTAGAACTGGACTTATCGGAGCTTAGAGAGAAGGAAATGAATGAAGAAGTAGAAGAAGGGGTGACATCTATGTGTGAGAAAGTCCTTACCTGATTGAGAAAATCCGACGCGTGCGGCGAGGGGTTTGGGCTTCTTCTTCTTCTTCTTCTTCTTCTTCTTCTTCTTCTTCTTCCAATCATTCTCATCTCTGTATCTTTTCTCCAAACCCCATAACCATAAGCACAGTAAGTTATGCTTGTGTTGATGATGCCAATAATTTGTATGTCGATTGGACTTTTTCTTCCACCAACGCAACACAAATAGGTTGGATTGCTCCTAACAAGACAACAACCGAACTTGTCATTAAACCAAGAAGCCCTAACCCATATACTTGCTCCAACATGTTATGAATGGTTATTGCCTAACTTTTTCGACCATTGGATCGGTGACCATCTGACCAGCACTCTGACATCAATGTCGGACCGATGTCGATAGTCCTTCTACAAACGGAGTTCGCATCGATCGACCCCAAACAATGCACGATTTCAACTATTCTATGATCATTTCAGTTATCTTTATCGTAAATCTTGTAATTAGATTATTATCAACTCAATGTTTAAATTCGGTTTCAAATAAACGGAATTTGACAAGAAATCAAACCGGATTTGATCCAAACATTTGGTCAAACCGGTTCAATGCCTGCCAAAGTATACCCGAATAAGCACAAACCCTACAAAAACCCTGAGCCTTCTCTTTACTTTCTCTCTCCTTGCCCCTCCGTATGGACACTCACACACTCTTCTTCCCTCAGTAAACCCTTCCAAAAACCCCACAGCCAAAATGGGGAAACCTTTTGCAATGGAAGGCCTCATTTCGTCCTTCGCATCGTCCTTATCTCCTAACACCGCTTACGCCGATGGCCCTTTCAATTTCCCCCCTTTCTCCTCCTCCGGTAAATCTCCGACTCAAAAGTCGGCGGCGGCACCGGCACCAGTTGAAGCAGTCGATGACGAAGACGATGAATCTTCATCTACTGCAACCCCGAAGGCGCGGAATGATAACCCGAGGACCACCTCAGCTGGCTTTGATCCGGAGGCGCTTGAGCGCGGAGCTAAGGCCTTGAAGAAGATCAACACTTCCAGTCAACCTAAAAAGGTGGCATCTTTGTGATTTTTACAATATTGATTTTTTTCTTTGGTTTGGGTTCAATTGCTTTTTCTCTCTCAAGGAAATAGAAACAAATTTCATTTTCTGGGGGTGGAATTTTGGTTCAGCTACTGACTGTAACTTTATTTGCAACTGAACGATGATAATGTCGTGTTTTTCATCACTGATTTTTATAATTCTTGTTTTTACTTGTTCAATAACGTGTGCCAGTGGAAATTATATATTTGCATAGCTCATGTTTTTGCTATCTCTGTGCATTTCTGTACAAATATCCAATTTGCTCTTCAAACTTGTTCTTTGAATCTCACAAGCATTTAGTTCTACTTCCTGTTGTGCTTGAATGAGTCACAGACTGTACTTAACTAGTGCTGGCTTCATGCAGTTGTTTGAGTTGATGAAGAAGCGCGAGGAGACAAGACAGACAGAGTGGGCTACAAAGGCTGCTGAATTTAAAGAATTGCAAGCTCAAGCTGAATCTGTAAGATAATCTGTCTATAAATTTCTTTCTCATGCGCGCTGTTTCCCCATGTAGGAAATCCTTGCATATGATTTGTTTGGCATGGAAATATTTGCTTCCGCTCTAGAAGTTTTTTTCTCCTCTTTTACATATAGGAGAACCTATGATCAGCATCTTTGTTTTAGCTACTCCTATGTCTTGCTTTCTGTGAAATATTTATTTATGATAAGTGATTAGAAGTACAGAGATCTCATCTAATTTCTACCTTTGCTACCAAAATACATGCTTTTGTTTTACATTCTAAATAGGTTTAAGGATCTTACCCTAGGGGTACATGCATGGAGGACCAACTGGCCAAGTACTGAACTAAATGATATATGGTGAGTAAAGATCACTTATTGAACTCTCTTATTCAGACTGGGCTGGAAAACCTGTGTGGAAGATGACAAGTGAGAGGTTGGCACTAGGGTATTTGAGCATGTGGCTACATTGTGGGGTAGATACATGTTCACTCTTGGACAGTTAAGTCTATTTGTATTGTTACTGCCTTGTTTACTGGATGGGAGCTTCCTTTCAGTAATTCCTTAGGGGTACACAGCTGTGCATCATCTGCTGTATTTTTGATGTACAAGGGTTACTGTTGTTTTGGTGCATTTTTAAGCAAGGATAAATTCCAAGAAGTTATTTGCAGATGCTACTAGTATTATTGTCTTAAAGTGGTTAGTCGGGAATGTTGTTTTCTTATTTCTATTTCAAACCTTCCAAGACTATTTTGGTCCTCTTGTCTGTTACTGAAGATGTTTATCTGTTCAAACAGTGTTCTTTTGATGAAGAATATCACCTTTGCATATCCCATTGATCTAACATGCAGATTTTTATGTGCACCATTTAGCTCTATGATATTTGGCAGTGGCATGACATGGATTATTTGAGTAGAATACAGTGTTCCTGGTTGTTCTTTTGGTGCATTCCTGTTTCATTGCATATGCCAATTGTGACTCATTCATGATCTTTGGATAAGGAATTGGTTCCACCACCATCCTCTCTCTCTCTCTCTCACTCATATTATAGACAGTCCATTAAGAGCTTGGATCATTAAGGCAAGTTTGTGGTTCTCCATTTCATGAGCCCTTCAATTACTTGGTGAAAGCTTGGTAGTTTCAGTCTCCGGAAGGAAGTGAGCTATATTTGGAGGCCGGTTTTTAACTTTTACTTTTTGTGATTACTACTCTAAGAAAGTACTTATTATATTAAATAGCTTGTTGGAAGTATGATCTTCAATGACTATTTTACGTAGCACAAATATTTCTGTTCTTGAACTGATTCACTGTTGTGTACATGCTTTCGGATGTCTTGGGAATTTAAAATGCAGCTGCCTGGAACATGAATTGCCTTTGAATTATTTAATTCATTTACTGGCAGGAAAAACAAAGGGTAATATATGATGAGCAGAAAAAGCTAGCACAGCATAATGCTCAAGTGAAATCCCAAATGGCTCGCTATCAGGATGACTTGGCGAGAAAGCGGATGCAGGCATGCAGTACTGTACTATTACGTTTCACAAAATTCTTATTTGAAGGCTGAGAATCTAATACTCTTCTGTTTTTAGGCTGAAAATGAGTTCCATAGAGCAAGGAATCAAGAGCTAGTAAAACTACAGGAAGAGTCATCAATAAGGCAGGAGCAAGCTCGACGGGCAACAGAAGAACAAATTCAAGCGCAGCGCAGGCAAACTGAGAGGGAAAAGGCTGAGATAGAACGTGAAACTATCAGAGTTAGGGCTATAGCTGAAGCAGAAGGAAGAGCCCATGAAGCAAAGCTAGCTGAAGATGTTAATAGGCGAATCCTAGTAGATCGTGCAAATGCAGAAAGAGAGAAATGGGTTGCTGCCATAAATACTACTTTTGAGCATATTGGAGGTATTAACCTAATTAGGTGCACTTCAACTCTCTAAAAATGTATTAATCTAATTGTTGGGTCATTGATGACACTCAAAAGCTACTAAATGCATACTGTTATTCAGACTGGCTAGTGTCAGGCCTAATAGTTGACATTGCAGTCTCTGCAGCATGTTTTCATACTGCTCTGATGAATTATTTTCATTTCTTTTGTTCTCGCCTAGGAAAGCATGGTGATGTGGGCTGTTTGTTTTTTCTGTAGATGGGTTACGTGCAATTTTGACAGATCAGAATAAGATGGTTGTGGCTGTTGGTGGGGTAACAGCACTTGCTGCTGGGGTTTACACAACGAGGTATATGTTAAAAAATAGAAGATTTGAAGATTTTCCATGCTTTGTGTGCAGGTGTGCTCCTTTTGGGAGCTATCTAATTGTCTAGGTTGCTTACTTTTGTTAGCTGATATTTATATTATTTACTCCGTGTGGCAAACTATGAAGCAACACGGTGGCATTCCAATTTTATAAATAATAGAGGGTATAGTTGCGTAAGGGTATACCAAATCAAATGAATATAAAATTTGTACATATTATAAATACGAGACATAATAAAATAAAATAAAGTTTATATTATTATGTTTATTTAATAATTATATCATAATTCTAAGACATGCTATTGGAAGAAATGTCAGACCCTATGCACGTGATACGTATTTGTGGTGTTGACTCAAAGCAAGGTTCTAAAAAATGGAATACAACAGCGTGACATTGACGATTTCACTGTGAAATTGAACCATCGATTTCGGTAATGGTGAAGAAATCGATCAACTTGGTCAAGGCACGACAAGATAAGGTGAAGCCCTCGTTGGAAAAGTTCCACATCTGGGACGAGCCCTCACAGGAACCTCCCTCCTGGTTGGAATATATTGGCCCCTCACTAACAAACTCCAAATCTGGGGATGTCTTGGCTGAAACTGAGGGAGAGAGGAGAGAGAAAGGAAGAAGGGACGCCGTAATGGGACTATGAGTTTCATTGGTTGATGTAGAGAGGATAAAGGAGAAAGAAAAGAAAGAAGAAAGGGTCATGCGTGTGGCGATCGATAGGCAGAGAGGATAGAAAGGAAGAAGAGAGAGATGTGAGTAGAGAAAAAGGAAAAAGAAAGGCTCAGACTCATATGTGGTTAGAAAGGAAGGAAGATGAAAGATTAGTGTTTATGAATCAGAAGAATTGTTTGGGGCATTAATTGTAAAGACACGCATGGTTGAGGCATTAGTTGCCAAGACATGTGTGACAAAGAAGAAAGAGAGTCATGAGTTAATTGGGTGGGATTAGGTTAGTCTCCGTGTTAGTGTTAGGTGGGTTGCATTGTGTGTTAGTGTTAGATGAGTTATGGTTATTGTTATTTTTGTTATATATGTATTATTTAATACAAAACATGGTTTACCGATATCTCCCCGTTAAGTTATAATATCCTTAATCGGTACCTCTTCCCATTTCGACCGTTACCATGATATAGAACCATAACTCAAAGATGACCAATATCTACCTGGGGTTGGCAACCGGGCGGATATGCAATTCGGGAACGGGGTTACCCATTTCTCCTTTGAGTCATTACTTTATTATCATGAATTAGTTTCTCTTTACCAACATGTTACTCTGAATTAATGAATCAGTGTGGAGGATTAACTTGGTATTTCTCTATATAAATAAATTTACAAATATTAACAAAGCATAAAATCGAACACGAGACCTCCCACATTCAAGATAAGAAACATACCTCTAGATATGGATAAGAAACGTACACAATGTGTTATTAACATGCCCACTTGGGTTGACCTGGTAGTCAGAGAGCTCGAACTCCTTGAAGTCAGAGGTTTGAACCCGGTGGGTGCATGTGTGGGTTGAGGTTAGGTTAGGAATTAGACTAGGCTAGATTAGGATTTCTCCACTTACAATATCTATATATGGGTATGGGACGGGGATGAGCATGCTCACCCGACCCCTCCCTGGCCCTGTCGGGTTCGGGCTGTTTTGCCATCCCTAATGAACTGGGCATGAACTGGGCGATACTGTTAGTGTAGTTCTACCAGCCACCATTTCAATACAGGTACTTCATCTGATTTGGAGTATCAGAAATGGTGTCTAAGTTTAGTTGTTTGCTTCTTGAAGCTGATGGAGATGTATGGAGTGGCTCTCCCTCAATATTGAACTAGCAGTGTTGGTTTTCTTATTTTATTTGTTCTGCTTCAATATTTTATTTTAGTTGAGGGCTGAATTTGCACAAGAGGGCTGATAAGGTCCTGGTTGCATGATCTCGTTATGGCTCCTTGATAGTCGGTCTGGGAGCTGTTGCTAGACGCCGGGACCTATGGTGGCTGTTTAAGTGTTCGTTCAATTGAGAGAACACAAGATCTCGGTTGATCAAGTAAACTGAGTTTAGAATGCTTGATGTTTTTATTTCTCAATCTGGCCTCTTTAAATAGGATCTGGATTTTGACAAACTAAGAAATAAGGTGGAGATCATGGCATCCCACGATTCAAGCCACCAACCTTATCAACTCTATTTATGGAATGGAAATAACAAGATAACATCCCTTAATTTCAGGTCACTTCTCTGCCCCTCTTCTTCTCTTGTACGTGAGCCCAAGTCTATTTGTGGGCTCTGTAACTAGGGCTAATAATTTATGTAACCTATATGACAATAGGCTCTTTTATGCGGGGATGGAAACATTTGAACTCATGTGACAGCTGCCGTGATTATTTGTTTGCTCTAAATATTTATTTTCTTGGAATATGGTTTGATTATACATCACTTCAGCAGTACTGATGGTTTACGCTCTATAATTTACAATATACAAAAGTTCACATAAGTTCTTTGTATTATTTGGAACTTTTCTTCAAGGCGTGTATTCTTCAGAAATGTAAACAATGGCATTATGTTCTTTGAATTAGTATGCTTGGTTGGAGTTGGTATACAGTTAAAGGAGAAATTATTTTCCCAATAATAGCAGAATATGGGCTTTGTTACTAAGCTTTAGCAGACCCAAGAATAAAGAGCTTATACTTTTGTTGCTTCTGCAATCAGGGAAGGTGCGAGGGTTATTTGGAGCTATGTGGATAGAATATTGGGACAACCATCTCTCATCAGGGAGTCCTCCAGAGGAAAATACCCTTGGTCTGGCTTGTTTTCTCGCGCTGTGAGCAACCTATCACGTGAAGGGTCTGATTCGCAGCAGGCAAAAGGATTTGGTGATGTTATTTTACACCCTTCTCTTCAAAATAGAATCGAGCAACTCTCTTCTGCAACTGCCAATACAAAATCCAATCAGGCTCCATTTCGAAACATGCTATTTTATGGTCCTCCAGGAACTGGCAAAACAATGGCTGCAAGAGAGCTAGCACGAAAATCGGTAAGAAATCATATAAATTACATCTTGTTACTGGCTCAAATTAGTAAGTTCCTGCTTGCCTGGGTAGGGATGAGTGTAGCGACGCATTAAGCAATCGAAAGTTATACTCCATTCACCTTTTTTCTTTCTCTCTTCTACTGTAAGACGAGAAAAACGAAAATAATTCGTGAAAACTATTTGAACATGTATGAAGGTTAGGTCATAACAGACTTATCAGAGAGTTATGTGCTTGTTCAGAAAACAGACTGGGTTGGAATTGGTGTACACGTTATAGGATTGTTAGAACCCTTCATGTGGTTATCACACGTGTTTACAATTTTTGCCAAGTTTAAGTATTTACCAGTGTTATATTTTCCTCTTTCCTCTTAACATTTTATTCTGATGCTGTTAGGGGTTAGATTATGCATTGATGACAGGAGGGGATGTTGCTCCGTTGGGGTCACAGGCTGTCACAAAAATTCACCAGCTATTTGATTGGTCCAAGAAGTCTAAAAAGGGTTTGCTGTTGTTCATTGATGAAGCAGATGCATTTTTGTGCGAGTAAGTGTTGTTTTCTAAATAAACAGATTGCCTTTTGGGCGAACCATATTAATATTCACAATTTGGATGCAATCTCTGAATTCCTTTTGTAGGAGGAACAAAACATATATGAGTGAAGCTCAAAGAAGTGCACTCAATGCCCTTCTTTTCCGCACGGGCGACCAATCAAAAGACATAGTTCTTGCTCTCGCTACAAACCGCCCTGGTGATCTGGATTCAGCAGTTGCAGATCGTATAGATGAAGTTCTAGAGTTCCCACTTCCTGGAGAAGGGGAACGCCTGAAGCTGCTAAAGCTGTACCTGGACAAGTATATTGCTCAGGCTGGATCAAGAAAGCCTGGTTGGTTCACTAATTTGTTCAAAAGGGCGCCACAGAAGATTGAGATGAAGGGGTTGACGGATGATGTCTTGAAGGAGGCTGCAGCTAAAACCGAAGGGTTTTCAGGAAGAGAGATTGCAAAGTTGATGGCCAGTGTCCAAGCTGCTGTGTATGGGAGCCAGGATTGTGTGCTTGATTCAAGTCTGTTCCGCGAAGTGGTAGATTATAAAGTTGCTGAGCATCAACAAAGGAGGAAACTTGGTGGTGCAGAGGGAGCTAGTGTTAAGAGCAGTCGTTAGATTTCCATGATTCAGTGTTTTTTCCTATTCCAGGCAGGTAAACAAACCAGGTTATTGTTCAGAATGACCTGTATAGTTTTCTCATCGGTCGCATGATGTTGTCATCATTGTTTGCCTTTTGTTTAGATTGGATCTAAAATATAGCCTCATAACAGCTCTGGGAGTACTCATACATTGCCTTGGCCCTCACATTCTTTCCCTCATATTAGCTTTCCTGGAATAGGACTTTATCAGAATGAATAAGTGAATTTTTGTTCTCCATCTTTTGTACCATTTGATCATACATTACCATTTGAATCTAAAATGTTTGTTACTAAACATTACTAGTATGCTCAGGTTTACAGAAATCAAAGTTACCGTGGACTTTCGAAATTTTGACAAATCTTAAAATTCCTGTTACATTCATTCATACATAATACATTACATATGAATTTGACTTGTTTGGAAGCAATATATGGTCAGTTCGCTGCCTGACTGCTTCAATTTTGGTTGAATTGTTTATCTTGTATATGGGTATAATGAGAAAACAAACAACAAATCAGAGTAACGAACCTCTGGCTGCCCAAGGCTTAAAACATGCCACGAGCTGCCTTATGAATGATGCCCGAGTGGCATGTTTTATAACATTGGGAAGCTAAAGGTCCGTGATCAATTCACGTCGGCAGTTTTAAGGAATTACCCTAATAAACAAAGGGAAGGAGAGAGCATATCAATTTAGTGCAACATAATATTGCCAATGTGCCAAATTTTTATTTTTGAACCCATACAAGTATTATCACGAAAAAAAATTTAAGCTGTCAAGAAACAGGCTTGAAACAAAGATTAAAGTCAAAGAGACATGGGTCTGGCACAGTCAAAGCTGGGCCTAGTGATGATGATCCTGGAAATAGAGTAAACCACAATACTTGCAAACAGCTGGTTCACTACGGTCCAGACATATATACTCAATTGGGTGTCCAAGTGCCGGATTGGTATCTGAAATACCATACAGACCAAAATAAGTTTGTCACGATTGTTTAGAATTATAAGACCAAATGAAAGCGCTGAAAGTTCACTGACAGTATACAGCCCACAACAGGTTCATAGACAAGACATCATGGATGCGTAGTAATCAAAGAGTAGAAAAGGTCAAACTAACCTCCCTCACAAGCAACAATCCTGCCTTCAACCTTGATAGGGGGAACTTCATTGATCAATTCCATTGGGGATTTCTTACTGGTGTCCTGTTAATAACCAATACGTAAAGTTTCATATTTCCCAGTACAAGTCTCTTCCGTTCACACACAAAGTATCAAATGAGAATGAGTGCGCAAAATGCAGCACAGGAGACTGAAGCTTGGACAACAGATTGAAACCAGCAGTATGACGTAAGGAAAATGAAGCAATCAAAACAGAACTGCAACAAACCAATACAAATTTATCTAATTTTATGCACAATCATATATGAGAATAGAACTGATCTCTCACAATTTGGTTGTCAAATTTGAAAAGAAAGAGGAAAGAGATAAGATACTCTCCATGTGTTTCCCACATTTAGTGCCCTTGTTGGTGCCTTCTGTAATGTTATGGTGTACTTAATGAAGCAATATAAAATTATCAATAAATAAGAATCATACAAGTAAAACCAACCTTTGATGTTAAGTACATTGAATCCATAGTGAATCATTGTTTAAGATACGATAGCTTTCAGCAGTTCATCCGTTAAACTAAACTATGAGGAGTAAAGCCCAACACACACACCAGGATCTTTGTGATACTTCCCCGTCCCAACATAAGTGTTCTATCCTAAAACCAATGTCCCAAAAGAGTGTCTCATTTCCATTTTCGTAAGTTAATTAGCCATGAATTACATATATGATATCCCCAATAAGCTAGCTATAACAACTTGAATAGTTGGAACGTGAGAGCCTATTAGGGTAAAAAGTGGCGAGGGGAAGGCTATGATTGTACTAACTCTACCATTTAGAGAGACAAGCACTAGAAACTGAATTCTCTATCTTTCAAAATGATCTAATGACACGCTTACTTTGAGGAGGGGGGAGTAATATATTGGGATAACTCCAGGAAACAACTATTGGTCGACTTC
>JAYMTN010001555.1:0-12604 GCA_036897425.1 Erodium trifolium
AAGACGATGTACAGTAAAGGGGGGGTAGGGTTCGGCGTAGGTTGCGGGTTGGGCCTGCGGGCTTGACCCGGGGGCCTGCGTCTCTACTCGGCCCAAAAGCAAAAAAAAAAACTGTCTTTCCCCTTTTTTTTAAAAAAAAAACCGGTCTTCACAACTTAGCTTTACAAAAAATGTAGCAATCGTAAGCGAAGAACTTGTGTAATAATCGATGCTCCATTAGCCCTCGAGCAACCATGAAGTCGACCATGTTGATTCATCAGCTAGATGATTTTATAGAGACACTGCATGCATAAAAAGAACGAGTAGGGTGACATATGGTCTACTTGACGAATGCCCCGCGTCGGTCAGATATGTGTCATTTCCCTTCCTCCCTGAACTGACCATATACGATACTGAGCCCATACAAATAGGCATACAAGTTGCCCAATCTTTCGAAAACCCATATTGCCTCATCATGACTTTATTAAATGTCCACTCCACTCGATCATGGGCTTTGCTCATATCATATCCAACTATAGTGTCACATACCCCATATGACCCTGGGTTTTCCTATGTATATAATGGATTACCTTAAAGGAGATAAAATGTTGTATTGGATGGAACTCCGGGGTACAAAATCCCCTTTGGGTTGGCGAGATAATAGTAGGCAAAAATACTTTCAACCGATTTCCCATGATTTTAGACAAGATTCGGAAAATCACATTACACAAAGCTATGTGGCGAAGGTCAATAACCAATTTCCGATCAGGCTTCTTTTGAATGAGAACAAGGGTGGTATCATTTATTCCCGGCTCGAGCGATCCTCCCATCATAATCCGCTGGATACAAAGTGTAAATACAGGGGAAATTGTGGGCTAGTAATGTTAGTAAAATTTTGGGTTCAACTCGTCTGGTCTCGCGGTTTTGTTAGGGCCCATCTGAAAAACGGCTTTTATGACCTCATCCGTAGTGATTAGTGTCATACTGCCATCAAAACAATAATACGGCTATCCATAATGAAGTTCGGGAAACATAGGCCCGTTCCCTAAAAATTAGGGTGCGATGTAGTAAACACTTGGCGAAAATACTGAAGCAAGAGATCGTCATACTTGTTTCCTAAGTCACTATGTGTCACTGATCATTATGAAGTGAGCAAACCTGGTTAATTATTCGACCAATGAGGCGACTATGGACAGAATTTGGTATTTCACCCCTTGTAAGATATTGATGTTTTGCCCTTAGTCTCCAAAAGCCTTATTTTTCAAAAGCGGCATTTCATTCCTTTATGAAGTGCTTCCATACGGTTCATACTTGGCATGTCCGCACAACTGCAGGCGAGGATTCGAAAGGGGCGGTGGTAAAACGGCAAGAGGTGAACGAGATGGGAGCTGAAAAAAAAAAGACGTTGACAACGGTGTGGAGCCCTATATTTAAGCGAAAGAGCCAATCTCTACTTTTCTCTCTCCCCTTAAATGTGTGTAATTTATTTGAACAAAACTCAAAAAATATATTCATCCTCGTTAAAATAGGCTTGGGATAACTTCCCTAAAGCCCAACATGAAAGCACAGTCCATTTCGTTATGAAAAAAGGCGTATTCTCCGGAGAAACCGGTTCATTTTCGTTACAGAACACCTGGTTGGGTTTATCCTTGTTCTGGATGCGAGTCCGGAATCATGACTATCAAATGCTTCTTACCAAACAGTCCCTAAAAGCTGGATCAACTATATAAACCATCATCAAGCAGAGCATGGCATCTCTTACGCATACCAGAAGCCCTAGCCTCCTCTCCTTCTTCCCCACATTCAGCGGCTGCAGCTCGAAGCAGAGCAATCATGGCGGAAGGACTTGTGCTGAAGGGCACCATGAGAGCCCACACTGACCAGGTGACCGCGATCGCCACTCCCATAGACAACAGCGACATGATTGTCACCTCCTCCAGGGACAAGTCGATTATCGTCTGGCACCTGACCAAGGAGGACAAAACCTACGGTGTGCCCCGCCGCAGGCTCACCGGCCACTCCCATTTCGTCGAGGACGTCGTCCTTTCCTCTGACGGCCAGTTCGCCCTGTCTGGCTCATGGGACGGCGAGCTTCGCCTCTGGGATCTTGCCGCCGGCGTCTCCGCTCGCAGGTATTTTCTTAGCTTTTTGTGTCTATTAGTTTATAGCTCTGCCGTACCGTACGAGCTATGAACAAATCCGTGTCTATGTAAAATTGATTCCCTTTTGATATTCTGAATTTAGTGTATATGGAGCTTGATTCGCCTAAACTAATTAATAATTATGCTACGGATTTAAATAAGTACTGTTGATTGTTATTTAATTATTAGCTTTCATTTGCATTTCTACCAATTGTGGATATGAATGTATATGTTTATATGAATTAAGCACCATTGTTTTGAGAATTTGCATTTGAGTCTTACCATGCTGATGTGATTTGGCAATTTAAACTTTATTTAGTTATTCCAGTTATTCCAGTTGTTCCAATTATTTGTTCTGTTTATGATGTAATGTGATCGAATGCTACAGTTGCAGTAATTTCGCATTACCTCTTGATATATTGACATGGTTCTGAGAATTTGCATTCGGGTCTTATCATGTTTAAATGATTTGTTAATTTATACTTACTTTAGTTATTCCAATTGTGCTTTATGAGTTCACAATTGAAGTATTGAAATGTATCAACCTGAATCCTTCATTTTTGGTACAATGTATGCTACCTGAGACAGTTATACATGTTGTTTGTCCTGTTTCTGAGTGTACTGTGATTGGATGCTATGGTTGTAGGTTTGTTGGTCACACCAAGGATGTTCTTTCAGTGGCCTTCTCAATTGACAATCGCCAAATTGTTTCAGCATCCCGTGACCGCACAATTAAGCTGTGGAACACATTGGGTGAGTGCAAGTACACCATCCAGGACGGTGATTCCCACTCTGATTGGGTTAGTTGTGTGAGATTTAGCCCCAACATCAGGGAACCCACCATTGTGTCTGCATCGTGGGACAAGAAAGTAAAGGTGTGGAACTTGTCCCACTGCAAGTTGAAGAGCACACTTGAAGGACATGGTGGATATGTCAACACTGTTGCTGTATCACCTGATGGCTCTCTGTGTGCAAGTGGTGGAAAAGATGGAGTGATATTGCTCTGGGACTTGGCAGAGGGCAAGAGGCTCTATTCCCTCGATGCTGGCTCTATTATCCATGCCCTCTGCTTCAGTCCCAACAGGTACTGGCTCTGTGCTGCTACTGAAAACAGTATTAAGATCTGGGATCTGGAAAGCAAGAGCATTGTTGAGGACTTGAAGGTGGATCTCAAGGCAGAAGCAGACATAGGTACTGATGCAACTACCGGAGGAAACAAAAAGAAGGTATGGTGTTCATTCACTTTTTCATATTGGATATGCATGCGTACTATTGTGTAGTTGTGGTCTGATTTTTAGTATTGTTTGATTTAATTGCCTTATTTGTAATCTTCGGTTATGATAATGCATATAACACCGAGACTTTTGCAGGCCTTAAATTGGTTTTTACTTGTTCAATAGTGTGACAGCATAGTAGCTTCTGTTTAGTGCTCTCTGCAGTTGTATTGACGGAATTTATTTGATATACTGCTATTGCTCTTCATCTTTCTAATCTTACATTATCCGTTTCTATGTTAATGGTACATACGACATGACATTTGTAGAAACTTCTGAGCAACACTGTCCAAATCACTCTATTTTTCAGTTCATCTACAATTATAATTCCACATTATATTTTGGCCACAACTTAGTGTTATAATCGATCCAATTAAGAAAAAAATATATTTTGGCTTAAAGTGTGACCCACTTTTATTGTATTCTACAGGTCATTTACTGCACAAGTTTGAGCTGGAGTGCTGATGGAAGCACATTGTTCAGTGGTTATACAGATGGTGTAGTGAGAGTTTGGGGTATCGGCCGCTATTAGGTAATTTAAGTAATTCCAAGGTATTTCCAGTTAAAGGAACCCAAGTTATTTTTTTAGTCTTCTTTTCTCAAGTAGTGAGCATAATTTTTTTCTCTGTGGATGCAGTCTGGTTGAGTCAAATCTAATTTGTTTTTGGTTGATCATATTTTAGTTAATGCATTTGGTATCTGTTGTTTTAGTTGATCATCTATTTCTTTATTGTGATAATTTAGTTCTCCATTAGAACTAAACTAATGTTCCAAAGCCTGAATAAGTACATAAGCAGTGGTTTGAGAGAGAGAGTCTAGACTGATGAGCTACATCGTCACTTGGTTCCAACTACAACCACTCGCTTACCAATATTGAGACCTCTGAAGATCCAATGCTGCAGGAGCACTGTCTAGACCTTTTGCTATGTCTTCAACATAGACTATCTTCTTCTCTTTTATGTAAGGTAGGACCATGTGCAAGAACTTGTGATATTGGTCGTAGTAATTGAATACTTGAAACCCTTCCATACGAACTCGTTTGTACACAATGTTCATTAAATTGCACACGCCTTCTGGCTGATCGAGATTGTACTGTGAGATCATTCCATAAAAAAATATCCGACCGTGATCTCTCATGTTAAGACACACAGCATCTAGCATTTTTCCTCCCACATTCTCAAAGTATACGCCAATCACTTCAGGAAGGTACCTTGTGACGTAGAATTTTAAGTCCGAATATTTCAATTCTCAGTAAATGTAGTGAAAATGATCTATGAAATTGAGTGTATCTAAGAAAGTAGAGTACTGAGTCGACTGACCTCTTCAAAGCCCCATTCAAGTCAGGTTCTTCCTTGTAATTGAAGGCATCATCAAACGATAACTTGTTCTTCAACAGATTAACCTTGTTCAAAAGTTTTCAGGTTTCAGTGACAATAATGATATTGACTGTATCTGAATGAAGTAGTTAATTTTTAAAACTACAAGCGTTATAGAACTAATATCTGTCTACAAGCGTTATCATTTTGACATTGATGAAAATGCAGGTAGCCCTTTTTTGTCCGAAAATGATGAAAATGGCATTGGCCTTATCTTACATATAAACATCTGCCAAATGATATTGTCAAATCATTTTCTTGTGGAAAAAAAATGTATGCAATTTTTTGAAAGTTTAAGTGTATGTTATGTAAGTAATGTTTTAAAGTTAAGAATAGAGTACAATACGACACACTCATCCAAACATCGACTGAGACGATTTTGACCAACGTTGTGCTGCTTATACGAACACACGCTCTCCCTTCTTAGGAGAACAAACTTGGCATAAGCAGTCATGCCTAGCATACCTACAAAAAAAATGCAAGCATGTAAAATTAAATAAAACAGAACATTGTACAACATAGTAACATCAAATTTATGAGACTGACAACGATATAATAAGTTACCAAGGATCCCAGTGTGTAGTAGGAAATGGGCACATCAGCGTGCTCAATTTTGAAGAGGCCTTTGTCGGATGTGATGAGACTGTACTCTTCCCCACCAACAAAATAAATCAAACTATTGTAAATTAAATCACCATTGTTCAATTCAAGCAACAATAAACTCATGAGTTGCTGCACATTTCAAGATGAAACGAGCATGGATTTGTCTTTTTCATAAATTCATATCTAACGAGGTCTGTCATTAAATTTTGGATTAAATTTAAAATTATTATTTTTTGCCGATTTTGGATTATTTTAGATTGATTGTTTTATTACTGAAAACAGAGGGTGGTATTGGGTCATATATATTTTGCAATTTGGATACTCTATAAGTACGCTTTGTATGAATAATTTCAATTTTTTGTAAAAGAAATTAACCTCATTAGTAAATATACAGACGGAAAATAATTAAATGTTATTATTTACAAAATAATAATTCATATACACGTGATCCACCATTCTCCTTGAGTAAAAATATGTAAGGTTTGGCCCAATTTTCAAAAGCCCAATATATTCCTTCACTCCTTATCCAGGATATTAATCCGGAATAAGAGTAGTATCTTACTCCTTACCAAACAGACAGTCAAACCTCCTGAACCCTAAATCACCTGATAACTGCCACCATCGCTCTCGCGCGTACCACAAGCCACAGCCCCCTCTCATTCTTCTTCTCCGGACTCAGTAGCTACAGCTTGAAGCAGAGCAATCATGGCGGAAGGACTCGTGCTCAAGGGCACCATGAGGGCCCACACCGACCAGGTGACGGCAATCGCCACCCCCATTGACAACAGCGACATGATCGTCACCTCCTCCAGGGACAAGTCGATCATCGTCTGGCACCTCACCAAGGACGAAAAGACCTACGGTGTTCCCCGCCGCAGGCTCACCGGACACTCCCATTTCGTCGAGGACGTCGTCCTCTCCTCCGACGGCCAGTTCGCCCTCTCTGGCTCATGGGACGGCGAGCTTCGCCTCTGGGATCTCGCCGCCGGTGTCTCCGCTCGCAGGTATGAAATGGGTCACCTTTTGATTTTCTCTATTTATTAGTATAGAGCAAAGTTGCTCATATCTTATTTTCTTTCTTCAGATATTTAGCTCGCGTTATTGAGTTGCTTATGCATTTGTGTTTATACTGTGGATTTGAATTTGCCTCCTAATATATGTAGAGAGTTATGAGAATTTTCATTTTAGTCTTGATTAAGTTATTGGGTTATGCCAATTTGTATTTGATTTAGTTACCCATGTTGTGCACATTTCTTATAGTTATTAAATCTGAACTCTTTCTAGGACTGTTGAGTGTACGTATGCATGTTGTTGTTTGAGCTTCCTTTACACGTGAAATTCAATTGAATGACACTTTTGCAGGTTTGTTGGGCACACCAAGGATGTTTTATCCGTTGCTTTCTCAATTGACAATCGCCAGATTGTATCAGCATCCCGGGACCGAACAATCAAGCTGTGGAACACACTAGGCGAGTGCAAGTACACTATCCAGGATGGTGACTCCCACTCTGACTGGGTTAGCTGTGTGAGATTTAGCCCCAACAACTCCGTACCCACCATTGTTTCTGCATCCTGGGACAAGAAAGTGAAGGTTTGGAACTTGTCCAACTGCCAGTTGAGGAGCACTCTTGAAGGACATAGTGGATATGTCAACACTGTTGCCGTGTCACCTGATGGCTCTCTTTGTGCAAGTGGGGGAAAAGATGGAGTGATTTTGCTCTGGGACTTGGTTGAGGGAAAGAGGCTCTATTCACTCGATGCTGGCTCTATCATACATTCCCTCTGCTTCAGTCCTAACAGATACTGGCTCTGTGCTGCCACTGAGAACAGTATTAAGATTTGGGATCTGGAGAGCAAGAGCGTTGTTGAGGACTTGAAAGTTGATCTCAAGGCCGAAGCTGACGTAGGTGTTGATGCAACTACCGGAGGAAACAAAAAGAAGGTATGCTCATTTGCCTTTCTAAATTGTATTTATCTTATGGTCGTTTTTTGTGGGTGTATTTACCTGATCACTTTTCTATGTTTGCCTTGAGAGAACAATAGTTTTATTTGATTTGTTCTCTTTTCAGTCAAATTTCAACCTAAATCTTTCCAGCATCTTATTTTATGTCACTCCACCAGGGATGAAATCGATATTGTTGTAACTTCTGAATTATGTTTACTTTCCTTCGATGATCATATAACAGTATCAATTGCATTGATTTGGTTCGTCTGTCTTAACCGGGCCTTATTTATTCTTGTAATTGATTCAGAACCTCTTTTATCGAAAGTTCTAATAATACTGCTATGTGGTTCATGATGTATTTATGCAAACTGTGAAGGAACAAGTTTCATTCTTTGTTACAACTCTTTTTGCAAATCTATGAAACCCAGTGTGATTGTATTATGCAGGTGATCTACTGCACGAGCTTGAGCTGGAGTGCTGATGGTAGCACATTGTTCAGTGGTTACACAGACGGTGTTGTCAGAGTTTGGGGCATCGGTCGCTATTAGATAGTTCAAGTAGTTGCTTAGACACTAAAGAACCTAATTTTGTTACCAATGGATCTGATATGGCTTTGAGGCCACTTTTGTTTTTGGTTTATGATATTAAATTGCCTTCTCCAACCATCTTCTATTTCTCATTTGTTTTTCTATTATTTCAATTTGGGATTGGGATTGGAGATGACAATGTTTGACATAGAGCAAAACAACTTACCAAGAATTACAGTATGGTCGGAACATTATACTTTTATTGTATCAAACTGTAGATTTCCCATACATAATGTGAAGATGAGTGAAAGTGATTAATTGATCACAATATTTTGCTCCGGCAGAGAGGGCATGAGCTCTTGTGCTTCTTCAACCAGGACACGATGCAAGCTTCGTGGTAATGATGTGAGCATGGCGATGCCCGAATCAGCTTCCCAGAAAGATCCTCCAAGCACACCGAACATGTCCCCAGTTCATGTCCTTCGTAATTGAACCCACACTTCTCCTTCAGCTTCTCTATCGAATCATTCTCTTCCTGTCCGATCTCAGCGATTTGGTAGTGGCCATCGTGGCTGTGATGAATGCTGTTTCGGGATAAGTTGAGGTTGCCGTGGAACGCCGGCCATGTCACCGGAAAAGTAGTGGCCATGGAAATTGATTGAGCAATGCAAGAGTTTCTATAATCAGAGACAGCGTAGCCTCCTTTTTCCTTTATATAGACATCCACTTTCCTATTTCCTAAGGTTTCTCCTATTTCCTAAACCAATTAGTCTACTTTCTTAGTCCGATTGATTGGGCTATTGTAATTATCATCTGTTTTTATTAGTCCGATTGATGGGCCTTCCGTAAGATTCACGATCAAAGGTTGGATCTGTTATATCTAGTACTCAATATAAATACATTTAGTATTTGGAGAATGCATTCCCACATTGTGAATTAAAGTATTTGTAGTAATCGAGACAATTAGTTTAGGCGAATTCGTTGCAAAATATAGATTTGTCCCGTCTTCCTACAATGGTATTCGCCTTACTGTGGACGAACAACGGGTGAATAGCTACATGGTAAGAGACTAAGAGGATACAAACCACATATTCTTGAGAATCACCCCCGACTATCAGAAACCATTTTTTGACCAAATCGTCATTCCTTTTCACCCCCGTTGCATGCGCTCTAAAATTTGGAAGAAATATAATGAAAGTGGGCTAAACTTTCTGCTTGTCACAAACATGTCTTGTTTTCTTAGATTCGATTTGTTTACTGTATGTGGGAATAGTGAGATGATGTTGAGGTACCTGATTTCTGTCTTGAATATATAACATATATGCTTATTTTGGATTTTAATTGAAGTTCAAGTTTATTATCTTATTTGTTTTATGTTTTCAGTATTATGTTTCTAATGTTGAATCAAATGCATGTAATTCTAAAATTAAACTTGATGATTATGAATTTTAAGTATTATCCGAGGTTATATAATCTGTTAGTTTAATCAGTTTTTTACGAACTTTATTAATCTGTTTTTTTGGATTTACTTCAACATGAATAAATATATTGTTGTAAACATAGCCTAGCATGATTTAATAGTTGATTGAGTTCTTATTATGTAATTTTAACTGTATATTGTAGTTATTGTTATTAATTGAATCGCGTTTTTGTCATGTAGATGAAGACAATATGAACCTAAGTGAAGAAAATGGATGACTGATGAGAAGAAATGGAATGTCTACTGAGGTTTTTTTTTTTTTTTTAATTTTATGCTATTTTTAAATGTAAGCAAAAACAATATGTAAAGATGTATATAAATTTTAAATGCTGACATAATAACTATAATGTAACATAAAAAGGCTGATATAAAAATTAGATAGCAATTCGGTAGCTAAAATTCTAGTAAAACTGTAACTGGACCCGAAAATGGGCTGAAATGTGGGCTCAAAACAGTGGGGCCATTGAGGTCTGGATAAAATCCGGAACCGGTCCGGACCGATCCGAATCCGAAAGTTGAAAAATCCGAAATTTCGGAAGTATTCCGGACTGGTTATGGACATTAAATTTTGATGTCCGGTTGATCCAGACCGGATATTTAAATGGGCTTCGGACCGGGTATCCGGTCCGGTTACACTGTCAAGAACTCAAGTCTGTCTCCGACCAACTTGTCAATATGGGTGCGCCGGTGTCTTACAATTGTCTGGCTAAGCAAATGGCACCTGGCTTGAAAAGTGCTTATGATCACGTCACAACACTTATACAACAACGTGATCCATTACCCTTATTTCATGAAGCTCGATCTCAGTTGCTTCTGGAGGAAACCAGGAAGCAGAAGCAAGCTTCGTTTTTGGGTGCTCCATATGCCCTTGTTTATCAAGTACCTAACAAGGAACTTGAGGTCAGATCGTTTGCTGGACATCACAAGTGGGTCCGGCGACCTGACAAATCAAAACGTGTCCGGAACAAAAATAGAGGCCAGACCCGTTCACAGCAAGACCATCAGCACCAAGATAACTCTTCGTCTTTCTCTCGTAATTGGCCGATATGCCTCCACATGGGTTTCGGCCTGGTGTGAATTCCTGGAAGTATGGGCCGTGTCCATACCCAACACATTCTCCATGACCTGATCATCCCCATCCGTAGTGTCCCATACCAGTTCACTCTTCCAGCAATCAAAAACAGCATGTTAACACTCCGCAGCAACAAGGCCTGCTTGGCTCATTTCCGAGCCCCCGTGGCCAATCCACATCACATCATCCGACTCAATCATTTTTCAGCCACAGTCCAACTTCTCGAGCTGCCTCATCTGCCTATGGAACTTAGCCCAACGTTCCAACCAATATTGATGCCACTTTTAAGTCTATGATGTTGAATCTTCCCGATCAATGGTACATGAACTCAGGTGAAACCTCTCATATGACTTATGAATCAGGTAGTCTCGGTTCTTATTTTAAGTCAAGCTCTAATTGTCTTGTTATGGTAATGAATGATCATCACATTCCAATATTGGGTTATGGTATTGCATCTTTAACCCCCACGATAACTCGTCTATGATCTTATCCAATATTATTCATGCTCCTCACGTTATTAAAAACATTAATTCTATATGTCGTTTCGTCACATATAATAATGCTTCTATCGAGTTTGATCGTTTTAGTTCTCTATGAAGGACTTTCGGACGGGCAATGTCATGCTGAGATGTGATAGTTCGAGGGATCTTTAACCTATCTCTTCGTTGTCTTCCTCGTCCCATGGTGCGACTTCCTCTTTTTTTGCTTTGTCTCCGTCTATCTGACATTCGCGGTTGGGACATCCAGGTGCTCCGGTCTTCATTTCTCTTCGGCGTAATAATCTGGTCCATTGTGGATTTAATTCTAGTTTTTTTTTTGTCGCTCGTGTGCCTTAGGAAAAACATTAAATTACCATTTCAATTGTCTCTTACTTGTATTTTTGCTCCGTTTGACATTATTCATGGGGACTTATGGACATCGCTTGTTTTAAGTTCTGCATGTCATCGTTATTATTTGTTATTGGTTGATGACTTTACGAATTTTGCATGGACTTTCCCGTTACATTCTAAGTCTCATGTATACTCTGTATTCGTATCATTCTTATGCACGTACTCAGTTTAGTACCTCCATCAAGGCGTTCCAATGTGACAACAGGTTGGAGTTCGACAATGGACCACTACCCAAGTTCTGCACCGACTCTAACATGATTTTTCGGTTTTCTTTCCCATAAACCTATCCTCAGAACGAACGTGCCGAACACAAGTTCTGTTCGACCAATAATATGATTTTTACCCTAATGGTACACTCATCTGTCCCCCATTTCGCTTTGTCTATGTTCACTTATTTGCATAATGTTCTCATTTTAAGTCTCTTGATTTCGTTACCCCTACATACTACTTGTTCTATCGTATCCCGTGTTATGATCACTTGTGTGTATTTGGTTTCACTTGTTTTCCCCTCTCCTTGTTGTATCAATTAACAAACTTCATTCTTGTTATGTTCCATGTGTTTTCTTGGGCTTTCCATCTCAACATCGCGGATAGATATGTTTTGACCCGAAAACCAAACGCATCCCTGTGGCACGACATGTTATCTTGACGAAACGGTATTCATCTTTTCTACTTTTGAACGCTCACCTACAACCTATGAGTTTTTGGACCTCAATTCCCCTTTATTTTCACCGGAAATTTCCAACTCCATAACCTCACCCGGTCCCCCTACCACATCACCGAGTCCCATTGCACACCCTACTAGTCCTCCCCCCGACATCTACCACCCCACTGTCTACCAGACCCTCATCAGGTGTGGTTGCTCCTCCTCCACCACCCACCCATCTAATGCAGACTCGGTCCCGATCAGCTATTATTAACCTCTCACATTGTTCAATCTCACAGCTTCCATTTCTCCTTCCCAGGTTCCCATACACACTGAAGATGCCCCCCTTTGACCCACGCTAGCGCATTGTCATGCGTGACGAGTTTGATGCTTTAATTAAAAATGGAACGTGGGAGCTCGTACCCCGTCCTCATACTACTAATATTGTTAGGTCTGTGGATTTTTCATCATAAAGTTCGATTTGATAGTACTTTTGAGCGTTATTGTAATAACCGTCTTCGGGACGAAACGACTATTGTTTTTTTTAAAAAGGGAGGGGGGTGGAAAGAAAACGGTTTTGGGCCACAGGCTGAGCTGAGCCCAGGCCTTCTGCTGCTCGGACCGGGTCACTGGCGTCGCGGGCCGGGCTAGAGCGGGGCACCCTGAGCGCG
>JAYMTN010001556.1:0-12603 GCA_036897425.1 Erodium trifolium
CCCCTACAGAATTTCAACTGAAAAAGGCTTTACGAAAATCAAGGCAGTTCTGAGTCCCCGCTACAACAACAGGGTTCCTAACCGTGTCAGGGTTACATGATTGTAATTTTACTTTTTTGGGGTTTTGCTCTGACCCTGCCTTTTGGGATTCTTCTGTTTGTATCCTTTGCTTAGTCAATAAATTTAACTCTTTCTGTAAGAATAACAGTATTATTATTTCCAAAATATTTATGTTAATTTAGAGTTGAGGAATCAAAATGATAGTCTAGGGTTTTTGAAAAATATAATCCTCGTGTCCCTAAACAGTCACATGATAAAAAATATGTATGTTCATTTCATTTTAACGGAGTATTTTAATTTCTCGTGACATGTTTATATATCGATGAATTTTTTTAAACTGTGTCTATTTCATAATATTACTCGTGATACGTGTTTATATATATTGAGCTGTGTTTTGTCCGTGATCATTTCATTAGACACTTTCGATAATTCCCCCAAAATTCAAGCACGAGAATCATTTCAAAGTACGAACGGAGAGTACAGTACAAGATTAAAAAGCTAAAGATGCATAGGTTATAATAATCAAACATGACATGACACAGCTACTACTCCCTTTTAGATTTGGCGAGAGCTTTCTTCCTCTGAGTAAGCATGTACAGATACATGTGAGCACCCAACGGGACCAACACTGCAAGAGCTACAATTGCCGGATAATAGCTGTTGATATGAATCGTCCGATCGTCCGGCAACTTAATAAGGTATTTCTCAGATCCCTGTATTTTCACTCAACTATTTCAGCAGAAAGAATGTAGAGAAGTTGCATCCCATACGTATTTATGATTCACTAGGTAGAGTTAAGTACTCACTAAAACTGATACAGATAAACATAAAACTCCTTTCCATTTTGAAATGAGGATTACAAAAATATCTCATTTCCATTTTAGCTGGTGCATTAGTCATGAGTAGTGGGAAAATGAAATCCAGAGTGGAAAATCAGATATTAAAAATTAAATTTCTAATCTTTGCAAATAATCAAATGAAAAGTTAGGACATAATATATAGGGTTAATTTTACACCTAACTATGAATTTGTCCGGAGAGTACCCTAACTCTCCGAAAGTTGTCACTACCTTGCCCTTTTGTAATGAAGTGAAAATTTTGGGAAGTTAGGGTATCTCCCAGACGAAATTAATAGTTACGTGTAGTTAGGTGAAACTAAGGGATAGTTAGATGTAGGTAGGTGTAATTTTTCCTAATATATACGAAGAACAATATAATAAACGGACTATGAAAAAAAGGTGCAGAGGAGCATAACTTTCCTGAACTTACAAAGTTAGAAATGTTTTTCTTTTTGGAAACTTGGATGTTTTCAAGGAAATGTTTTAAGCACATTGTTTTGTGGAGGTCATGCATTTACAGTCAATCAAAATTAGCTTTCCAAATAGGTATGGCAAAAATGCATGACATTGTTAGCATTTTCATTACAGCCATTGTACTCTATCATGGACTTGTCTCCTATTTGAGTTAGCCATAAACACAAAAGGTGGGACATGTCTATTTTGTGTAAACTTAGATGCTTTTTATAGAAATGTTTTGAGCATTTTGTTTCGTGGACGTCATGCTTTTATAGTCATGCAATAATAGCTTTCCAAATATGCATAGACCCAGTGGAGTTCAACTTCCAAATATGTTTTAACTTGTTACCTTGGTGTATGGCAGAGTTGCATATAAGACACCAGCTTCACTGAGCAAGCCAGAAGGATTCAACAACAAGAAGGTGCTATACCTGCAAGTAGAGGTCACAGATTAAGGAAATAACCAACAGAATTAAACATTTTTATTCAATGTCCAATGAGCTCAATTCCAAGGTTACCTGAGCCATAACAGCCACGAAGGAGCAACCCCAAATGCCTCCTTGCACCCAAAGAAAGAGTATCTAATAACCTGCAATTATAAGAAACCAGACACCCCTCTGTGAAACTTAAAAAAAGGAAAAAGAAACCTTAGAACGAGAAGATTTTTGCTATCTTTTGAGAAATGGACATGATTGCAATAAATTTTAGGCATGAAGAATCAATTAAATTCTGGGATGATAAGTGTTATTACACAGAAAAGCATCTACATTGCCATTATATTGGATTATAGATTTAACTTCACAGAACTACTGTCAGCAAGGGTCATTACAATACCTTCTAACGAAGGTTCCAATTGACTTGAGCATGAATCGTAGAGTAACATCAATCTAAAGAATAGTTTTTCTTTTCTCTACTCACAAAAAAAAAAATGACTTGCATGGTGAGAGAATGTACCATCAATCCAATAAACGATATTCTTAGCATTTTGGGTTATAGGAAAGTGATTTAACATACATAACACCTTTTCATACAACCTTCGATGACAATACATAGACTTCATAATGATTATAACTATGAATCTGTTAGCCCAGCTGAAACTTCAATCATGTAATAATATACTTGCCTCGGTGATAGCCCAGCTGAAGATCAAAGAAGTGACGAACACATGAGTTTGAATCTGCACAAACATGAATCTGTTAGCTAAAGTCAGAAAATCAGCAACTCAATGACAAAAAAAAATCAAATCGAAACCTCAGGGAAGCTCCACAGGATGCCCCAAGTTACATACAACCTTCCACCTATCTGCGGCAATGTTGCTGTCACTGGAGATCTAACCAAACCTTTTCCAAAAAAACAAGAGTAAATTAATCAACTGATCACACAAAATTATCTTACTCATGAATCATCAATCATGAACAGAATCATGGCTCACTCACCTACTAAACCGTGAATGATCTGTGTTCCACGAACATAAAAAACAAAATCAATCAATTTCCAGCCAGCAATACAAAATAAGATAAAAGAGAGGAAATTAAGTGTTTTCTCAGGGGATACTTTCCCGGGAAACAAACAGAACACGGACGGAGAAAAAGGAGAAAGATCGAGGGTACCTCCAGAACAGCGGAGGTTTGAGCAAGCTGGAGGGGCCTCTCGACTGCACTGTAAACTTGCTCGTGGCCTGAGTCCTTGAGAGTCTTCAGAGCCAGAAACAGAACTTGAAGCCTGGAAACATTTACCACACAAATTCATCAAAAATCAACAATCCATAGACACGTACATTCATAGGCACAAGTCGATTTCAGGAACTTGCCAGCCGAAGAAGACGGTCCAGTTGTAGATGGAGAGGTACACGCGCTTGAGGAGCGACAAAAATCCAGCCATTTCCGGAATGCGAAATCGCCGATCGCAATGTGGCTACTGAAACAACGAACGAGAGGGAAGAAGAAGAAGAAGAAGAATGTACATATATATATATATTGAGTTGAGGACCTCAGATCTGGAGAGTGGTTCTCTCTCTCTTTCTCTCTTCCTTGGTGCATTGGCGGGACTGCGGAGAGAAATTAAGTCGTGTGAGGCGGGACGGTTGAGCAGATTCAATACCTGGAACGGCGTCGTTCGGGATGATAGAGAGTTATGATTCCATGAGGTTAGGTCAGGAACAGGACGAAATAATCAGACCAATAAATGTCGGACCTGCCTTGTATCTCCTAATTTCAACGCCTATTTATTTCAGTAGTGATATCGTTGAACGGTCTCTCACCAACATTTGATGGGCTCCTCACCTGTATTAATGTTGCCTATAACCAAACCGTATTCAATATATCTAGTTTTTGTTCAAATAAATTATCCATATATCATGGGATAATTCAGTACATTTACTTGTGTGTAATTGTGTAAACGTCTTAATTACTTTTTTTTAACAGTAAAGTTTTTTATTATAAAATCCAAATTTTCCAAGCTGAAAGGGAAGAACAAAAACTTAAAAACCTGCATTTTTCATAAACATTTAATATAACAAGAGCCGAAAATAAGTCTAAATTTAAAAATTGGAACCACTACAGTTTCTCTCCCTTTCAAATCCTCTCTTCCCCACAAAAATATTTTTGTCCCTCTCCCGATTTCCACAACGTCTTTGTCTCTGTCGACCAACATGAATGTCCGTTCACCACGCTCACCAACCTCTGCCACTGTATCCCACCTACCTATCTATCGCTCATCCACGACTCGGTCGACCAGATGGGGCCCGTGGATCACCCAACACGACGACCTTGCTCCCCTTGTTGCTGATCACCGGCGACTGCTGCATGAAA
This sequence comes from Erodium trifolium, assembly GCA_036897425.1. NCBI lineage: Eukaryota > Viridiplantae > Streptophyta > Magnoliopsida > Geraniales > Geraniaceae > Erodium > Erodium trifolium. Next base: position 4,165 of record JAYMTN010001556.1, read on the forward strand.
TGACGTATCTGCACCCTGGAGATCGCCATGTCTGAATAACTTCTCGATACTCCCACCCAAGGCAATCTGGAATCCACAAACACAGCCGAGGAAGATGGCTCTGATGGAAAAGGAGCGAGCCACGGTGAGCTGCCTCACGAGTCGTCATGAGTAACCTAGGGCATCTCTGGGTGTTTATGAGGAGTCACACCCCGGCCTATGTGAGTCAGCTACCTTCTGACTCCCAGCCTCCTCCTTGATTAACTGGTACGACATAGTAGTATCGATCAACTGGCATCTGTATTTTCTCGAAGAGATCTGTGTATCTCAAAAGTAAAGAATATTTTCGGGATAAAGAAAAATGTGTATAATTTCCAGAGGGTAGTAATTTTGAATATAAAAACGAGATAGTTGAACCGTCTTCGGACATAATACTCAATTTTCCCTTAAACAATGTCCTACAAATCGGATGGGAGATTTCTTGTTTGGAAATTTATCAAGGAACGGTTCTGTCCACAAAAGTCCGGACCAGTGCCGGTCCGCAAGCCCTCACACTACTGTATTGCTAAGAATAGTAAGGTCTCCAACCATCAACTTGAACTTCTGACAAGGTGAGTTAACACAAATAAATGTTAAAGACCATACAAGGAACAGACATAAATATTGGCCTAAAAAGCCCACCAGACTTGTCAATTGTGATGTCCAGAACTGGAATAAGCTCCAAAAAGGAGAACGAAAATACACAAAAAAGATTCATAATCTTCTCTGCTAGTTTCCCAATCTAAAATAACTTTCTTTTCTACAGGAATATCACAAAACATATATGTTTGTTTGCTTTGGGTAACTAGAAGATCAGAGATTATGAATGTGTATGTACAAAACACGTGTACGATAAATCTATTGTTCAACCTTCATCTCCGGTTTCACCAGAAAGCTTCTAGCTTCATTATCAGTAACTTCGCTGCTCGGAAAGCAAAATAAAGAAAAAATAGAATTAGAGAGGATAATAAAGAGATCGGCCCTACATGGTTATCAGCCAATGAAACATGCATAAGCTACTGAAGAACGTCAGATGACGAGGAATTACAACCTGTCGCTGGCTTCTCTCTTGGTGATCAACATGACATCTTTAGATGCCAGGAACTCGCAGAAACCGTTGAGCTGATTCTCCTGACAATATTGGCAAAGGTTGTGTAGGAAATCATTGAACTGCTTAGGTTCCTGCAAAGGCACAAAAAGTTTTGTAGGACAGTCAAGGTACATGCAATTTCATACATCTATAGGGATGCTAGTCACTAGGTAGGTAGATCTTATCAATAAGTATGGTAAGCATATTTTATATATAATTACCTATGTTCAGACAAAACTAAGTTTGTTGTGACATTTCTCGACAGTAAGTGCGTAAAAAACTTACTCAAGATACCAAAGAGAACATGCAAAATCATGTAACTTATGCATTCCCAAGATTCACACAATTAGCAATCATTTAACAAGGCGACTTACAATAAAGAGAGACTGACTCAGACCCAAAATTTCTTACTATTATAAATATGAAAATGTTCCAGAAATAATCCCAAGTTTAACATTTTGTTTCAATATAGTCTAAACATTTGGCCTAGAGTTCCAATTTAGCCTTAAAGTTTGGATACTGTTCTAATCAAACCCCTACCACTAAATCAGGGACTTAATTTGAGCTACTTGTCCAAATTTTAGGACAGAATTGAAACAAAATCAGGCCAGACATTAAGACTAATGGGAATAAAAACATAACTTTAAGACTAATTGAAACAAAACACTAAAACTTAGTACTGTTTTGGGACATTTTCCTCACATATAAGTAACCTGGTACCTAAATCATGTTGACATCGATAAACAAGCTTGTGCACATATGGACGCAAGGATACAGGAGGAGGATGCTTACTTGCTCAAGGATGCAGCCCTTTCGAAGTGCAAGAAGGTATTCGAGTGCTTTAGGATAATTATCTCCCCCAAAGGTTTTCTTCACAAGGTTAGTAATTATGTTTTTCATCTCACTAATTGCTTTACTAACCCACTCTGGGCTATCTCTGCGCAACATCATGGCTTCAAAGTCCTGGATAGGGTTTGAATCCCCAATTCTCAGAACCTTATTTGGAGGTGCCTTCTCAACAGCTTGGGAATCAGATACACCTACAGAACTCTTATCTTCACCCGATCCAGACGGGTTTTCTAGTAGCAATTGTCTTGTTGATTTCTTCAGCTGCAAACCATATCAAAATAAAAATAAAGTCTGTTATAATCAGTGGCAGGCCCAGAAATTTTGAAATGGTGGGTCAATAATACTTCATATACACCTTAATATGGCATAATATGATTGTTTGCAGAGAAGAATTTTATTGAAAATACCTTTGGGTTCTCCTTGAGTTCAAAGCAGCTTTTGAGTTCATCAAAAACAAGCCTGTTCTGGGAAAGAAGTTCCATATCGGGTTCAGTTATTTTCTTGAGAGTTTCATCCAGTGGAGGTACAGCAGCATCTGGGTTCTTTGACTTAAGATCAAGATGACGATAAAAACGCTGAAAATAATAAACAACTACTGTTAGTTCTGTTTGAAAACCAGTATGCCATAATGAGAGAAGAGAGGGTCTTTCGTACTCATACTGAAGAAATTAAATGATGCTTCTAGGATGATCAGAAGGGAACATCATGGGAAAAGGCTTAAGTAATAGTAGCTAAATTGGAACTAAATGCTTTAAGCATGCCAAAATGAGGGAAGAGAAGATCTTAAGAGGGTACTCATATTAAAGAAATTAAATGCTCATAGAATGATCAGAAGGGGATCTGAAGGGAAAAGGCTAAAGTAATAATAGCTCAATTGAAAATGTCAATGCCTAAAGGATAACTGCTTAGCAACCCAAGGAAAATGCACATATCAAAATCAACACTCCAAGGGCGGAGTTCATTTACTAGTGAATGAAGTCAATTTATATGTTTAGAGTTTAGACTACTGTGGCAAGTAAGATATTCTGACCAAAGATTGCCATGTTAATTACTACGAGAAGGGGATTTCACATCTACAAGCAGGCATTTCCTATTTTATTATTTTAGAGGATAAATCTAATTTTAATATAATTGAAACCAACAATATCATATAACTACTACAAATAAGACACTTTCAATTGATAAATGATGTGTCAAATGTTATGTCCTGTGTTTTTCAGTGATGAATCTCATGTTCGTGGCAGTGTCTGAACGTGTAGAACACAAATCATATATACAGACCAGATGCCTGATGATATGACACAATTCAACGAAATCTCAGGTCCTCAACCCTAAAGTGGGTTGAAACATAAACCATAGTAATAAAAGCACATCAAGCATAACAGTAGTTAGAACAAAGCTGTGAGCTTTTTAGCATCTCACAATCTAGAAAACAGAGGATGAAATCAAATAAGGGTTTAGGGGAGAAATTCCATGCTTTACGCTTATGAGAGATAAGTAAACTAGTTGGGAGAAAAATGAAAATCTATCACAATTTTTAGCTCTAGTAGTTGATAAGAGTGTGATGCCGGGCTAGGGGAATCCGCATGATTACGTCTACAATTTTCCTTTGTTTTCTTATTTGAGTAGTGTGATGATATAAGTTGACTTTCTTGATTATCTTATTATCAGCTAGAGATAATAAGTCGGGCTATTCAAAAACTTCGCTAATAGAGCTTCAAAGAAACAGGTTAAATAAGACTGTTCAGTCACTGTAAGTAGTGAAATATATAATAAATAAATAAAACACTGAAAAAGGAAGAAGTGCAGACACAAGTACCTCAAGAACAGGATTTGGAGTAAAGTCGGGCTTCAGGACTTCCTCCTTGCCAGAGGGTGCTAGGTCAAGCATATTTACCAGGTTATCTGCAGCCTCTTGCTGTTTCCCATCCGGCAGCCATGATGCTGGGAAATTGCTGAAAGAAGGGAACTGAAATTCTCGGACATCTTCAGCAAAAGGAAGGACATTGAAGTAAAATGAATCAACCTGTCCAGAAAAATTAACAAACGTGCCAAATTAGAGGGAAAACTAAACCAAGAAACAATAAACAAAAAAGATCGAACAGTTTGGGCATAGGGTGTGGTATACAGAATAACAGAACCAACCATTTTATCATTCTCAGATATGTTGGCAGTTAAGACTCCCACTACTACACTCCCTTGTCCTTGTCTCCACACACAACGTAGTATTGCCACCTTGTCCAATTCCTTCATTGCTCTTGCTATGGCTGAAACAGCAAGCTCAGCCTTTGTATTTCCCGGTTCAGGAATGAAAATATAGACATCTTTCATGTAATAATGTCTTCAATGGATGTGACGGATAAGGGGAAAGGTCAAAAACTGATGAGTTCAACTGATGGAAAGCATATTATATGTACTCAAGACATTACAAGTTAATCTTACCGCATTATATTAGACGCATCAGTAAATCCCAAAAGCTTGACACCCTTTTCTGGTTTGAATTTGATAGCATCTAATACAGCAGGTGGTATGGGAACCACTTGAGGCCCGTAACGATACCCTTTAATTCTTTGATCCGGAGGTACAACCTTACTAGTATCTTCAATACTTTTGTACTCAAAATCTACCTTGACTTCATGTGTGGCAAATTTATCAGTTGGAGGTGCTTTATCAGAATATTTCTTCAGACTGGGAAACTTCTCCTCTGACGTTTTCTTGTAAACCCATACCTACATATGATAGAAGGCTAAGTCAAACTTGATATCATATTTCATAAACACAACTGTGGTAGATCAATTTGTGGCATGCATAATTGAGAGTACAAGCATAAAGATACGATCAGAGATACTTTGGACCACGTTATCATTTGAGGTATTCAAAATTGGTTTTCTACCTTGAAATTAACAACAACAATTCTCACCTTAATCTTCATATTTTGGTTCACTTCAAGGTCACCCCTGAATATAGTAACTGGAGATATGTTGCGAGTTTGAAGTGCACCTAAGAATGATGTTGGGCTCTCAACATACACTGTCTTAGCACATGTTTTCTTTGGAAACAGATTCAATAGAAGATCATTCTCATACTTTATTATCTCATTTGCATCTTCACTAAGCTTTCCCCTCACAACAATGCATTCCAATTTCATGCCATGTGCAGTCATTTGTAATGCAATTGTACCAACTTGATCTTCTTTGGTTCCTTCATAAGGCTCTTTGATGGGGCATAACGCATTTGTAATAAGACAGAGACGCTTCTTTCCCTTGTTAGTTGAACCATATTTCTTTATCAGCATATCCATCCCAACAACAATAGCATCAATAACTACCAAAAAAAAGTCAAGGTACCAACAATAACAAAAAAAATGGAAAATATTTAAGCCATTATCAAGCAACTTTAACAGATAAGAGTTCTTCCTATTTTGGTTATATATTATGGAGTGCACTTAACAAATATTTAAAAAGTTGAAAGCTGAGATCAGCTAAAACGTATGTGCAATTATGTACTCACACACCTAGTACCAGGTAAACACGATACAACATATAATTTTGAAATAAAAAAATGTGTACTACTGATGATGCTCTTCTTTAATAAAAATGCAAAGCAGAGAGATATCACTAAAGCAAAACAATTACTCTGTCCTTCATTGCCAGCCTTCTGGATAACACTATTGCAAGTTTAGACTGCACGTGTCAGAAGAAATATACAGTAAACTATTGAGTGGATACTGAGAACAAAAGGGATGGAGAAAAAGAAAATAATGGATACAATCACCAGCTACAGTTCCTCGAGGGATCTGTTTCAAAGTTTCAACAAGATCTCCATCGACAACTTTTATATTCTGCAACACTGATACATGTTCATACCCCCCCACTTCGATTGTCAGCTCATTGTTAGTACCTAATGAGATCAATAGCATATTAATAAATAATGCTTAACAGCCATTAAAACATTAATTGATTGTAAAGAAACATGAAAATCATTCAAAACCAGTCAAATGATATGTGGCCAACAAATATTACTTCGACCAAGCAGGTAGCTCTTTTCCATGAACTGTGCATGAAACCTTAAGTGGTTAAACTGAAAATAAATGGATTACTCCACTTCAGCAAGGCACATGCACGTAAGAGACCACAAAAAAAAATGCTACTGCTTTTGTTACTGTCAGAATTCTCAATCAATAATATTTCATATTTTAGTCATCAACAGTTACTAAATGCAACACATGAGTAGTATGCTGCTGAGGAAAAGATTACACAATAACACCACATATAATTAATGAAAATGCACAAATTCCAAAATTCGAATCAGTCATTCAGAATCCAGAAATACCTTCAGTTCCAAATAAAACAATTCCTACTTCATCATGTTTGCTGAAAATAAGCTGCACGAAAAAAAATATATTGTTAAGGAGTTCTTATACAAACTATTCGCCATAATACTACAGGTGATGGTATACCCTCTCTCAGATACAGAGTGAGATTTCATGTTAGATCTAATAAAAGTGTTAAATCAGAAAAGTGGAATGGCTCAAACAGAAATGCCTCTATTCATCTCAGCATCACTGACACCCAGGGAAAAGCACTAGGGAACACGTTAGATATACAAGAAGCAGACAAAATATACAAATAAAATTGAACTGAAGGGCTACCTTCTTCTGTGCTAGCATGGAACAAACTTTTTCAACCTCCGGGAGAAGACCATGCATTAGGGGACCAACATCAACCAATAATAGCAATGCTTCCTGTTCCCGACATATATAAGCACGCATATAAAATTAGTAAGTACGCTAAAGATCCATAATTACTATCATAAAAGGATAAGCAAAATCTATCTACTGTACGGCCTCTTACCCACACAAACATCTTGGGTTCATTTCCTCTACTTTACAAACAAAAAGTACCGATATAATATATCCTAGACCCATGGGCTACACAACAAAAGGGCAGCCGCCCCTTTGAACTGATTGATAGAGGGCAAGTCCAAAAACACCCTATGTTAATAATCTTGAGCTTCACAAACAACAACAATAACGGCAAAGAATCACCAGCCCTACTTTCATTAACCAGAAAAGCTTATATTATCATAAAAAAACTGCCTTTTAATTATAATATTTAGGAAGTTCAAACATCAACCAGCTGCCTCTTTGCTGAAGGTTGCTCTCAAGTGACTTGAACTATATTGCTATCAGTTTACCCTCAAAAATATAAAGGAGACAGCTATGCCCTTAGTTTGTAAGGAAAAATGACTACTGGTAGTTGAGATTAAAGAAGGGCACAAAAAAAATCACGTATGACTTCCAAGAAGTTTCCGTGCTGATATTGAACTCACCAAAATCAATCCAAAACTGGTTCCAGACAAATTCATGCATGAAAACTTCTGGTTTTCAGGAAGAACATGATCCAATCACATTTCTAGTGAACTAATGGCACCAAATTATAAATATGAAGCCATACAAAAGACAACTACACCGTATGATTCAATCATTTCTGTACTTCTACCTCACCAACAAGTTGATTATGTAAGCCCTTCACAGTTCTGTGAAAATTGCATAACCAAGTGATCACCTACAGTATTAAGATAGTACCACGCATCTAGGAACCTCCACCCAACACAAACCCTCAAACTCATGAGACTCCAATAGTCCACCTTCCACTGGAGAATAAACTAGTTCCGGTAAATGTACAGAGCATTTCTACATTTTTAATAAACCCTTTAGCAAAATCAAAAATAGGATAATGAAATTTTAGTACATTTACTGGATCCCAGTATCAAACTGCTAAACCCCAAACCCTAAAACAAGTTCTAGCCATCACATTACTACGAAAACACAAAATTAAAGCATATAGAGCTAGATATTGTAAAAAAAAAATGATCTAAAACCACCTCGAAAGCAAAACTGATGAATTAAATAACACAAGAAAATCGTTTCCATATGCGACATGGAACTGTGAAGACATTTCCAATTGAAGATGTATTCCCAGAAAGTTATGCGAAAACAGCAAGAATGAAAAGTGGTAGCGGTGTACCTTGTTCCGAGCCATTGAAGGTGTTGCGATTGCAGAAGCTGAAGCTGAAGAAGGAAGAATCGATCAGTGCTTTTATGGTGTGGGTTTAAATTCTCCAGTACGCTTCACAGCTGCTCCCTCCCTCCTTCCCGCCCACGTGGGTCCTCCACACACGTGTGGAGAAATTGGGCCGTTCAGGTCCAGATTCCAACTTTCAATTATAAGTAACCTTAGCCCAAACTCCAAATCGAGAAAACTGTTGGGCTTAGAAGCCCAATTTGCAACTGAAAGGTGGGGTCTGAATCCATTTTTTTTTGTCCAAATCGAGACAACACGTTTTTATTTAAAAGTTTTTTTTTGAGGAACAACGAGGTGATATATTATAAACTAAAAACAATGTTTACAACGAGAAAATCACCAAAAGTAAAGACAAAGTAATTGAACTGACAGAAATCATAAGTGCATAAAGTAAAA
>JAYMTN010001557.1:0-12598 GCA_036897425.1 Erodium trifolium
TAATGATGCTCCACTAGCTCCACTAATGCTCCACTAACATTAGGCTTCACACCTAACAGATCCATGTTCAGCAGAGAAAATAATACTCACTTTGTATGTATGGGAAAGTTAAACTTTAATTATAAGCGCTTTCATCTAGCTATACCCACTCTACCGACAAATGTGAACCGCATAAGGCGTTGGGTAGATGTCCCGGTAGATTGTGTGGTATGTGGAGCCCCGGAGACAGAGGAGCATATTTTATTTAGATGTACCGAGGCAAGGGACTTATGGAGGCGTGATGGAGGAGCTGTCCCGGGAGCCAATCGGAATCTTAAAGATTGGTTCTCGGAGCAGATGGCAGTCGGATCGGTCAACAGGTTGGAGAGCTTGGTGATGAAGTGGTGGGCTCTCTGGAGGGGGCACAATTACCGGGTATGGGATAACAAAATATTAGCTGCCACTGAGGTGGAGTTTATGGCTAATACCATGTTGTCTGACTGGAAAGAAGCGCATATCAGACAGGAACCTGCAGTGTTACAAAGGACTAGGAGGGTGGAGAAATGGGTGAAGCCAGTAGCTGGGGAGGTCAAGATAAATGTGGACGGAGTACACCTGGAAGATGGATTGGGGGGGTGGAGGAATGATTTGCAGGGGATCAGACGGGGAGTTGTTAACCGTCAAATGTACTCTCTTCAAAGGAGTCAGAGACCCAAAAATCATAGAAGCATTATCCTACGTGAGGTATTAAAATGGATATCTGAATTGGGGCACCAGGAGGGAACAGTGGAATCTGATTGCTTGGGTGTAGTTCAAGCGGTTTTGAGTGATGCAGACATGGTGTCGCTGTTGGGAGATATGATATTAGATTGCAGGAGTCTACTGAGCCAGCTCGCAGGATATCAAATTCGATTCATTAGGCGAGAAGCAAATGGGGTGGCTCTCATATTAGCTAGAAATGCTAAGGTTTGGGAAAATTATAATTGGCAGACTTTGCCTATTCCGGATGTATTAGTTTCAGCTATGAACAGTTATTTACTGTAGCAATAAAATACATCAAAGTTTCAATATTTTTTAATTTTCATTCTACCTTGTTGTCGTTAATTTTCCATTAAAAAGAAGTAAAAAATTCATTATACCACTCACAACAATCAAAGTTTCAAAACTGTTCCATTAGTTTTTATACCATCCCAAGGCAAGTCCCTGAAGCTGGTTGTTTATCATTCCTCTTGACGAGACTGTTTTTCAGCCCTCGCCTGATTTTTACGGGATTCTCTAGCTGACCTCCTCTTCAATCATATCGCTCCAACCGAGGAGGCTCCCGAGAAGTCGGTCATCCCGCTCCCTGAAGGTTGGCCTACCTCCCAGTTCTTCCAGTCTGGATCCCCGACCTTTTCCATTGTACCGTTTGAACCTCTAGCAACATCCGTCCAAGGAGGTCGCTGGTGTCTGGCTTCTCATCCTGCCCGTGGTGGCTTTGTTTTTGCCCTTTGTGGCTTTGCCCAACTTTGTGTCGCCTCGCCCTGCACCGTTGGCCTTCCTCGTCAGTCCTCTCCTTCTTCTCCAGCAAACCGACCTCTTCTCCGACCAGCCCCCGTCTTCTCCGCCCATACTCATGAATCGGATGGGTTTGAATTTCTCCGGTCCGACCCTGTTGGGTTCGTCAAGGCCATGCAAATCCACCTTCACCGGTCCTCCTCGCCATCCCCCATCACCGAGCCCAGTCAATCGCCGCCGACCTTTCTCTCCCAATAGTCCTCTTACCACCATCGTCCCGGAAAGGGCATGTAGGCCCCATTGGCTCCAGATCTGATAGGACCTCATCCACCGTCACGCCGCCTCCGACCCCCTCTTTTTCCTCCCTTGCGTCCAATTTCTGCCACCCGAACAAAGGGTTCGTTCAGGCTATGGAAAGGGAGACTCGTTGGACTTTGCCTCTCCCTAAGCCATCGTTTCGTCCGGACACATCGCCCCCGATTAAGAGTACAACCGGAGGAAGGGGTTTTCGTCGGACTCCGTCCTTCCCTGAGCTCCTTCGCCAGCCGGAAACGACGTATGGAGTCTGCCCACAAGTGTCCTATGTTCGTCTGCCCATCTCATCTGCATCTTTTCCAAGCATCGCTGGTGAGTGTCTCTTTTGGCGGCCTCATAATCATGGTTTGCATCATTGGAAGCTTCAGATGCTTGATAGAGAACATGAAGATCGAATTTGTGAGTCCACAGCTCGTGTGAACTGTTTGGGTGTTCAAACTTGTTTTAAGAATGTTCTAAGGTACTGTCGTTGTTCGCCCGTCAGTGCCGACGCGAACTCCGTCTCGGACCCCCGGGGACTGGGGTATAATGGGGGGTGGAAACCCATTAGACCCAGCTTTGCTCGCACCCAGTCGTCCTCAATGATGTGGTCGGGGAACCGTCATCTAGTAAATCAAGACAATTACTCATGGAATTATAGTCTTGGCTCCTGCCCGGCTCAGCAAAATCTGCCCCTCGCCCTGACTATGCCCGAAGTGCTACTGTCTCTTTGCTCAAGCCACGACGCCTTTGCTTTCAGCTGTGCCCCCTGCAACCAACTACACCGCCAAGCACAAAGGATTCCTGAGGGGCATGGTGTTATGCTCTCGGTAACCATCATGGTGCTTTGGTCCCCAAGTATGTTCAACTGTAGCTGTCAGCACCACCAGATGTGGGAGACCCTTGCCCGCCGATGCCTGCCCCTCAGTGCCGACGAGGACCCTCGGAGACTGGGGCTCAATGGGGGATGGAAACCCGTTGGGCCCAGACTTAAACATCCCCTCCCGGTCTCTCTGTTGTGGATTGGGTCCCGTCATCCAGCAAACCAAGGCAACCACTTCGTGAGGATTTACACATTATCTCTCGTTCTGGTTGTTTCCGTAGTGTTATCGGTATGCCCTCCTGCTCTCGCCACGGTGTCTTGGCCCTTAGCTGCGCCCATTCACAATTTCCTACACCAGCAAGCACAAAGGATCCTTGGAAACCACCTGAACCGCCAAGCGCCAAGGCTCCTTACTTTATCGGTGAGGGTCCTGACCTTGACCCTTGGAGGTCGGGGCTCGATGGGGGTAGGAACCCTATTGGGCTCAAACTCGAACAAGTCTATCCGACACCTTTCTCCGACTGCAGCCACCTCGCAGGCCAAGACAACCACTCGACGCAGTATTTAGATTATTGTCTTGGCGTTACTAAGCATATCACTGGTTATTATTCCATTCTACGGTTACTTTGTAGAATTTGTTATTTTTCATCCACGAGCGTCGGATCACCTTTCTGCATAGCAGAAGGGGGATCCATCCATATCCTTGGATTGTATTGGGTGTCATCCTTAGACTCTGGTTTTTTCTAGACTTGTTGTATGTCTGTGATATTCAGTGATTAATCGAATACATACCCAATTTACTAAAAAAAACATAAAATTGTGGAATGTTAATAATTCCCTTCTACATAAGGCTTTTCTGATAGAATCTTCTATGCTCATCTCTTATAGACACATACTCACTCTTCAGAGGCAAACTGAAACCCTAGTTTTTATTAAAGGTTGGGAAAGAAAATTAGAAGATAAGGTCAAAAAAATGGATGAAATAGGTGTGTTGGGATTGGAGATTAGAGACCTTGTTCCTGACAATTGGCCAATTTCACTTGAAGCTTTGGATAATAAGGATCACCGAGGAAAGGAGTCAGATTGAGACATTCATGAGGTATTCTTTTAATACGATCATGGAGTCACAACAAATGATTGATGAAATTAGATTGGAGTCGACGACCAGATTGCAAATTCCAATAATGAGCAAGAATATAGCGAAATTTAAGGGTGTGCTTGACTCGAAACCCGCCCAAAAATCTGTTCGATCCAAGACCCACATAAAGTACATCACAGATTACAAATAGATATAGGATCGAAAGTACTCAGATCACCCCGCGTAGACGTTGTTTGGGCTTCTGATAACTAACTACTCGACTTAGTTGAAAATCACTTTAATCATAGCCCAACTACATTCCGAAGTAATTTTTTTTATAGTTATTTCCTCTCTCATCTCAATCACACATTCTTTCTTCCTCATTTTATCGTTACGTAATATCTCTCCATCCAACCTTTTCATCACCTAATCTCTTTCTTTCTCTCCACTCAATTTCTTATACTTCTTCAAATCCTAGTCAACGTTGTCTTCTTCTATATACATTCCTTCTCCACGAACACACGAGATAGAGAAGGGCTTCTACACTATAACTCTCTTTGTCACCGCCCCTCTTCGTCGTCATACCTCTTTTAGCCATTGAAACTCTCTTTGTCGTCGTCCCTCTCTTCGCCGTTATACATCTAAGAGCATTGGGAAATTCATTTTCTGGAATCATTAAGGTCTTCAATTTAATTGAAGTTAGTTATGGCTGGAGGCAAGTATTTCGATCTTTCACAATTCAGATTCTAGCATGTTTAGAGATAAATGTTAGGACTTACCGTTCAGATTTGTTGTCTTAACCCTGAAATTCGAACTTCGTGGTGAAACTCAAAAGAAGAGAGAAAGAGAGAGACAAGAGAACGTAAGAGAAATGAAAAAGGGAAAGAAAGAAGTCATACAAAGGAGAACCGAAACTAATTTTTGTTAGAAAACCGAGCCGCACACATTTCAACAAAAAAAAAACAACTTAGAAATTAACACCACCTGTGTAAAACAAGTATTTACAGCTTACAACAAGTAACTTAGGAACAACTAATCGTAAAAGAAGAGAAACTACATAAGCCAAATGAACTTAACCACACTAGTTGTAGTTGGAGTTCAAGTTGAAGTTGAAGCTGTAGTGAGTGGTCACTGCACCTTCTTGTACTTGTACCACTTGGCAATCCACAGATAGGCTATGAAATTTATAACACTAAGAGAAGCCAAGAGCCAGTAGAAATAGTCCAGGTGCCCCCTGTTGAGGTTATTTGGAATCCAACCAGCTTCTCCATTTCTAGTGGTGGTTATGGCAACCACTGTGACCAGCAGAGTGCTCAGATAATTCCCCAGCGCAACCGTGGTCAGCGACAGAGCCGAACACAAGCTTCTCATAGCATCCGGCGCCTGGTCGTAATAAAACTCCAACTGCCCAATGAAGGTGAAAACCTCTGCACATCCAACCAGAAAGTACTGAGGCACTTGCCAGAAGATGGACATGGGGATGTACTCACGGTCATAGTAATTGTTCCTCCTCACAATGCCAAGCCGAACAACCTCCAGAACCCCTGCAGCCAGCATAGCAAAGATGGAGAGGAGGAGGCCTATCCCCATTCGTTGCAGCTGCGTGAACCCCCGCTCGTGGTTGGTGAACCTCCTCGCAAAGGGGACTATGAACTGGTCATACATGGGTGCCCAGAAGATGACACTCAGAGTATCGAACAACGAGAGCGATGCAGATGGGATCTTGAAGTGAGGACCCATGTGCTGGTCCATCGTGTTGCCTTGTAACACATACATTGTGCTCATTTGGCTGTACACCGCTGCAAACACTATGCCTGAAGCCCATACCGGTAATAACCTGATTATAGACTTGAGCTCCTCCACCTGTGTTACCGTACACAGTTCCCATCTGTTCGATAGGTCATCTTTTTCGATGGCCACAGCAGCCTTGTCAAAGAACCTGGACTTGATCATGTCACTAACATACACAATTGTTCCAAAAATACTTTTTGCTTCCTAACGATTTAAACATAACCTGCAAAATATTTACAGTACTTCTAGGTATGTTTATGGAGCAGAGTAAGTTATAGAAACACTTACGTTAACTCATTTGTGTAGCCAAGCTTGCGGCTTCCTTTGATACTACTCTCCTCATCAGCAGTCTCGTAGAGAAGAGACTTGTTGTCAGGAACCATGACCTTAAACTTTCTGAAGGAAGCTACTATAACTTGGATCATCCGTGTAAGAGGACTCCCTCCAGGTCTTTGAAAACGGTACAAGCGACTGCCAGAGAAGAAGCACACCACAGCTAAGGTCATGGCAACAGCCGGGATTCCAAACCCCCAATCCCAACCCACATTCATTTGAATCCACACCAAAACGGAGGAAGCAATGAGTGCACCAATGTTGATGGAAAAGTAAAACCAGTTGAAGAAAGAACTCTTCTTCTCCCTCTCAGTCTCATCGGTCTCATCAAACTGATCCGCCCCAAAGGAGGACACACATGGCTTGATTCCACCAGTGCCGAGAGCAATCATGTAAAGGGAGAGGAAGAAAAAGGCGCTTTGTCCTGTTGTAGGGTTGCAGTCATCTTTGTTGCAAGTTGGCTTTAGTCCATGGACAGAAGCGGAGGCTGTCAAAAGGGTCATCCCCTGCAAGAAGGGAAGCATGGTTTAGTTCCATTCTGAAAATGTGAGCACTTGGGGGTTGAGCAAGATCATACAAAAGCATAGATGATTGAGAAGGTGCCAATTGTCCAATATCTACCCAAGTAGGCATCTGCAACAAAGGCTCCGAACAAGGGCATGACATAGCAAGTCCCTTGCCAGTTTGTGACATTGTTTGAAGCACTAACATTTCCCTGGCCAAGCTGCTGGATTAGATAGTTCACCAGATTGGTACTCATGCCATAGTAGGCCAATCTTTCACAACATTCATTCACTGCAAGATTTACAGGTCAACAACTCAGATCATCTGTGAAAGAGAACGGGCTAATGTCTCACACCTAAATCATACCAAGAATAAATCGGCATGCCCTCCATTTTCCAGTCTTTAACTTATTAGCAGGCTTCTGATTGGCATCCAGTGTCCCGTCTTTTGTATAAACATCCCCCTCATCCATGGAACCTTAGCAGGTTTTGAATATTGTTTAGGTGTCTCAGCTGCAAATCCAGCACATAAAAGAACCAGTGGTTTCAGTATGTCTAATCATATAGAAACAACTTCCTGGATCTCAAATCCCAGTCATAATTAACCAGGTCACAAGGTTATAAAAAGGATTTCTAGAGGTAACAATTATTAACTCTCAACCATCCTATACAAAAAGGTAACAATTAATCCAAACCCATCATGTAAGAATCTATTTTGTCACTGCAATAATCTAAAATCACCCAAACCCCCCAAAAAAATCGAGTCAATAACAAGCCTGAGATTTGGATAGAACTATTACTGCCACAGAAAATGCTTAACTCCATGCTAGAAAACTTATACCTTGTAATAGTGAACAGAGTATGGAGCAGATTCAGCAAAGCTTTGTCTGTCAGTTCACACAAACAAACACATTGTAATCAAAATCAGCAAAACAGTAATTAGAAAGAGAGAATCACACAAACAGTAATTAATTACTCCACAGAGCTCAAAGTTGAACATTTTAACATCTTTCAAGACACCCTTAATGAAAATAAACGATTCAAGAGAAACCCAAAACATAAAACTAGGTCCAGATGACAAAAATCAGAAAACCTACCTGACTGAAGACTGAAAAGACCCAGAGAAATGTGTGGATTGAGATGGGTTGTAGAGAGAGAAGAGATGGGGGAGAAGGAGAAGAAGAGAGAAATGGATTTAAGATGGCGGGAAAGAAGGAGAGAAGGAACGGGGCAGACTCTCCGGGGTTTGCGGAGAAATGCTTGGAACTTCATCCACAAAGTGAGAGTCAGAGGCGACTCTGTGTGCTTCCATTTCGCTCTTAATGCTTCACTCCAAGAGAATGTTTTCGATTTCTCTTTAAACTATGCCAAATCTTTGTAATTCTGTCACTACCCTCAAGTTTAGTACCATCCTCATTTGTCTCCATTTTAAACATGCCATTGCCAGGGATCAAAATGAAACATTTGGTACCATACTAATTAAATTAGAACAATCTATATAATTTTGGGTTCTAAATGAGATGCTCCAATTTTTTGTTATCATATTTAACTCGTAATTTTCTTTTGAAATGACGATATATCGATAAAAATGATTGTCTAAAAGCCTTGATACGAATTGGATCAACCAGTACGTAAACCAACTAATATATATATATATATATGTTCACTATCAATTGGAAATTAAGGGTTTCACTATAAATTAAAAACTAGTTTCAGCCATTGGATTGGCTTATATAGAGGGTTGAGATTTTGGTGGCAAAATTTCGTAATTACTCAAAACATGTAATTTCTTTTTGTAATTTTAAACCCTAAAAGGGTCCTACATAATTTAACTAATCCTGACTCACATTCTCTCACACGATCTCTAACCCTCTATCCACTTTCTCTCTCACCTCAGCTCCTTTCTCATCGCCGATGGGTTCACCGTTCACTGTCGTAGGTGGTTGAAGCTCAAAGACGATTTGCAGGGAGATCAGCGTGGGTAGATATGGTCGCCGCCGTTGGGTTCATCGCTGGCCGCTGTCCAAGTCTACGCGCGTCCGTCCATCTTCTCCGACGTGGTTCTCGCATCCAGGTACTGTATTTTTTAAAGCTTCATTTAGATATTTTGGGTTTTTGGCATGGGTAGATCACCATAACCTCAATTTTTTAGTTATCTATATTTATGTTAGATGTCGTGTTCAATATTGCTAAAAGCCTTTGAAACCATGGGTTGGGTATTACATATGGGTTACTTATATGGATGATGATCAATTATGACTAATCCATTTCAGAATGTGGTTAATTGTTTGAAAGGTTGTTGGGTTTTATTGTTTAATGATTTTCTGTACCTGTAACAGGATTATACACCAGGCAATTGGCTGAATCAAGAGATTAGTGTGAAAAGTGGTTGGGTATGATGTTGGTTTGGCTACAACAGGTTATTGGGTTGCAGCTAAATATGATCATGAATCTTTTGGTTTATTGGTTGATGATTTTAGGCAGGGGTTGCTAATCAAATGTTGGCCGTTACATTGTTATGTGAGGCTGAGCTTTGTATCTCAGTTTTAGCAAGTGTTTGAGGCTGCATTCATTTCAGTTAAATGTTTCAAACTTCAATTAGTCAATATTTGTTCTGATTTGGATATGTCATTGTGTTTTGACAAGTTTACTATTCAATTGTTTCAATTTTCACATACATTTGTTGTTAGATGTCAGTGTTATCATAAGGAAAAAACAACTACATCAATGTTTCATTAGTTATACATTTATATTTCATTGTATATTATGAAATTTGATTGAAACCTTTGTGTATATTTGTTCATGAATCTATCTCTATGTGTTTCTGAAAATAGTTTAGGTTGTGTGTTTCTACTGAAAAAAATATATAAATAGCAAAGATTCATTAGTTATATACATTTATTTCATTTCCACTTCATGCATATAAATTCACTTAAACCTTTTTGTATATTGGTTTAACACTGTATTTGCTTTTGTGTTAGAAGAATGTTTCATAAGTCAGATACATTTATTACCTTTTTATCTTATTGTTTAATAGTTTCAATGTATTTGTCCCTTTCAGGCTAAATGTTTCAAATTTTCTAAATAAGTTCTGCATTACCCTTTCGTCCTCCTCATTTATGATGTATTTTCGTCTTGCTTTATTGGTCAAGATATTTCACTTAAATAAGTGTTGTATTAATCTTTTACTAATGTTTCATTTTTCTACCCTCCATGTTTCACTTTATTATTGTTAAACTACCTATCAAAATTGGTACACTGATTCTTATCTCAAAAAAAAAAAGATACAAAAACACTAATTTCATTGATGTATAATTTACATATACAAAACATCCACTTGAATTTGTGATCATATTATAAGAAGAGTGTGTTCTGCCAATTTTGTTTGATTGTAATTACTAATTTTTGGAAGCATATTGTACATAAATGGTGTGTACTTGCGTAAATTTAGGATTGTGTGTATATACTGAAACATATGTTTACAATTTATAAAACATTTTACAGTTTAGAATTTTTTTCATAATTGGTCCAATAATGATTCAATGTTGTTCATATTCAAAATTCTATTAATTCTATGCCTGAACTCCGTATGTATATACATTAAATTAATCTATGTTTTGCGGTGATATGTTTTAAAATTATATGTTCCAAATCATTTTAATGTGAGTTTGAAGTGTAATTAGTGAATGAGTGGTTACAGGCGGTTTCTTTTTCATGCAGTGGAGGAGTGCACAATGAGAGAGAAACAATAGCTTCCCAAATGGCCCCTTTTCCAATTAATGAATTAGTTAAATTCAATATATGACAAATAATAATAGCCTTTGATCTATGGTAATCTAATGGTCAGAATGAGTTTTTAATTTATAGTAAAATATTAATTTTCAGTAGATAGCCTCCTATATATATATAGGGAAGGTTTCAGGTACACACCACTCTTAGGATACTAACTTGCGGACCATTTAGAAGCGTGGATGCAGCAATTGAATATGCCACATGGCAGCATCTTAGATAGTGAGTATTTTTTTTTTGTCAAATTCGCTAATTTATTCATTCTCGCTTCGTTTCAATTCCGATTTTTTTCATTCTTTTACCATTATTTTTCTTTTTCGAAGGGCTATCCGTAGAGATGCATATTGAATATATTTTGAGCAGGGAAAATCAAAATAGGATAAGTTTAACGTAATTGTAAATCGGAAATGTAAATTTGCGTAAATAAAATGTACTTACATTTTGTTTTTGCAGATTTACATTTCCAATTTATAATTTGAATACTAACCTATTTTGATTTCCAGAAATGAAATGTAATATCGCTAAAATAAAATGTAATTACATTTTACTTACTCATATTTACATTTTCGATTTACAATGACGTTAGACTTATCCTATTTTTATTTTTCATGCTCAAAATATATTCAATATGCATATCTATAGATAGCTCTTGGAAAAATAAAAATAATGGTGAAAGAATAAAAAAAATCGGAGTTGAAACTAAGCGAGAATGATTAAATTAGCGAATTTGGCAAAAAAATAAATACTCACTATTCAAGATGCTGCCATGTGGCATATTCAATTTTTATATCTACGCTTCTAATGGGTTCGCATAGTTTGTATTTTAAGAGTGGTTTGCACCTGAAACGAATTATATATATATATATAGGTACATTTTCAAGTGTTACCCCTTACCTTAATTGTTACTTGTTACCTGATTTTAGGCCACTAGATCTGATTGATCCAATGGCTTAAAAATCAGGAGTATACAACTGTAATTAAATTGAATTTGAATTGTTTTTGGTAATTTTACAACAAAAAGGGACAATACTGTCATTTACTTTCTCCTTTTACATAACCCTAATTTCACGATACCATAACCTCTCCCTCATTATTTCATCCCACCTCAGTCGAAGCAGTCGACCTCAGATCTGAAGCCCACGGTCTCGCCGGAGCAACCCCATCGGAACTGCAGATGAAGACGCGTCGTGCTTCCGTGCTCCTGCTCCCCGCGCCAGCCCTGCTTCTGTCCACCGTGCTAAGCTCCGCCACTACCCGCGTCAGCCCTGTTTCTGTCCACCGTGTCGAGCTACGTCGCTAGAGAACGTGTTGAAGATCGAGTCCTCGCCGGCTAGCAACCCCGCACGAAGTTGCGGCGTTGGAGGTTCAGCATGCAGGAACTCCACGCGAGGAAGAAAGGGTGAGGAACGGTGAGGTCTCGCCGTCATGCATCGTGCCCACCTCTCCGGCCAGTCCTCCCCCGTGCTCTCTATCACACTAAGCCATGCATCACTACTGTCCCGAGCTCCGATATGGGCTCAGAGCATCGTCCACGGCAGATCTGTAAGCATCAGAGGCGAAGGAGATCCACTAAGCCCCGGAGACCTCGCCATAATGCCCAAGCGAAGGACAACTCCACGGTGCCCTTGCCTCCCTACCCAGCCTCGCCCTACCGTTCCAGCCTCTTCCCACTGTGCCCAGCTTGACCCCGTGCCAGAGGCCATCGAAGAAGGATAAGTTCTGTTATTTTTAATTTTTTAATTTTTGTTTTATAAAAATAAAACTAACCTTATATTTAATTGAATTTGATGATGGATGTTCATCAGATCTTCAGTGTATTATTTTGTAAAACTTGTTAATTGAATCTGATGATGGATGTTCATCAGATCTTCAGTGTATTATTTTGTAAAACTTGTCTGATTTTGGTTATAAAACATTTGAGTAGTATTATGTTACTTTTAGTGTATAATTCTGTAATTCGTGGTGTAATATATTATGTTAACATTTTTGGTAGTTTTCTGTAACATTGAGTATTGAATTATGTGATTTTCAGGGTATAATTCTGTAACTTCCGACCAGGTATACCCCGATATCTCAAGATGGTCGGTCTGCAACCAAAGTTGATTTGAGATTGTTTTTTCTTTTGTTTATAGGGTTTTTAATATGGCTTTGTTCTTGATTTTTAGTTTGGGTTTACTGTAAACAAATTTTGTTTGGTAGTGTATTATTCTATAAATATTGTCATTTAATCAGTAATACACATAATTATATTATGTAATATATAAAATAGTGTTATGTAATTTATTTTGTAATACTTTGAGAAGTTGTTAGTTATGTAATTTTTAACACTAGATTATGTAACAGTAACATACTGTATTTCATGAATGATATTCGGTAATTTTGGTTCAAAAATTTTGAATATGGCTTAAAAAATTATGTAACATCCGATAAAAAAAATGTAACATCCGATAAAGAATTATGTAACATCGATTCAAAATTATGTAATATTCGATAAAAAATTATGTAACATTC
>JAYMTN010001558.1:0-12597 GCA_036897425.1 Erodium trifolium
TGCGTCCTGCGTCCCTTATTTTGCCCAGTCAGCACAACAGACTCAGGACTCAGTAACAGTCTTCTCACTGTACATGCTCTAATAGCCCGAACCACCCCAAGTAAGTCTCATTCGACCACCCCTTCCTCTCTTCTAACTTTATTGTCAAGTAACCAAATATCTTGACAAAAACATGTGCAGAAATTAGTGAGAGCACGCAGTAAATATCATGCTACTTCTAAGTTTTATCCTACATCCTCTGAATATGAAGTTAAAAGAAAAAGTTGATGGGCACATTATAACTTATCACATTAATATTGACAGTTTTTAATCAAAATGCTGTTCGCGTATATATACATTATAAATTTTGGTTGTTGCTCCTCCTTCATAGGTGAGGTCTCCCTGCACAATGTTCATATTTCACACGACAGAAAAAGCACCAAAAGATAGCGTATCCTTAGATGTTGAGACACTGGAAAGAGACTGTTGGTGACCACATCACACATGTTAGGTTGAGAGTTCAGACTATAAAAAAGAGAATTCAAAAATCTTCAAATCGTGGGTTGAGCGAGAACCACAACACTCTCCTGGCCCTAACTCATTCTCGTGGTTGTGTTTTGCCCATATACCGACATTAGAAATCAAATCGCACTAAAATACGAATTGCCGACCAAGAAATGATGGCTATGAAAATGACATTAACGTTGTACTGTAGTATCATGTAGAACAAGAAAGGTACAACCAACAAATCAGTTAATTTCGTTACATCAATGGTACAATTTTATTGGTAACAGTAAAAAACACAAGAGAACTATTAATTAATGTGAAGTTCCTTTAGGAAACATCAATCTGTCCACAAATTCATTAATACAGAGATCAGAAGTTCCTCCCTCGCTGATCGCCTCCTTAGCTACCTCCATCCATTTGGCGGCGTTCTTCTTAATGACCTGACTCCTCTCCCCTTCCATGACGTCCTTCAAGCACCTCACAACCTCGTCTCTGGTGACGACTCCGTCCCCGTCCTCCTTGGCCCTCACTCCAATCTCCCAAATCTCCTCCACAAACTTGGCGTCGGTGAGCTGGTCGGCCCACTGTGGCACCCCCACCATCGGCACCCCCAAGCTCAGCCCCTCCAGCGTCGAGTTCCACCCACAGTGTGTCATGAAGCACCCCACCGCCTCGTGGGCCAGCACTTCCAGCTGGTTGCACCAATTTACCACCATGCCCTTCTCTTTTGTTGAGTTTACGAACCCTTCCGGTAATTTCCCATGCTCGGCCTCTCTCAGTACCCACAGGAAATAAGCCCCGCTCTCCTTCAACCCCGAAGCTATCTCTTGTATCTGTTTTGCTGTCAACGACACCATGCTTCCGAATGACACGTAGACCACGGAGTTGGTGGGCTTTGTTTCGAGCCATTTCATGCCCTCCGGGCTCAGCGGCTTCCACAGGCTTGCTCCGTACCCTTTGTCCCCTTTAATCCTCCCGTCGGTGTAACCTGACGGCACCATCGGCCCTATCAGCTTCGCCGGCCAGAACTCCGATATCCCTTTTGCTTCCTTTTCCAATGATTAGAGTTCATATCAGTATATATATTAGTCATTGGAACAAACAAAACGTAACATCAGAATTTAAGAAAATGTAATACCGAATTTTGAAGTTAGATATTAAATTTACATTTAACAGGAACATATATAATGAACATGATGTTGGTAACTATTGTGTACCTCTGCTTCGATTCCTTGAAAGGTGTTGCTGAAGATCCAATCAGCCTTGTGCAAGTTATGGAACTGACTCAATTTCATGGCCAGGTAAGCCGGGTAGCTCTCGGGCAGCTTGAGGAAGTAGGGCAGGTCAGGGAAGTTAAGCGGAGGCAAGCCGGGCAAGAGCAAAGGCGTGTCGTGGAGCTTGACGGGCAGAGCAAGCTCTCCGAGGTGTATGCGACAGAATATGCTGCTGACGGCGGCGGAGTTCGTGAAGAACGGAGCTCCGTAGATGCCCCATTCCTCTGCCACGTCGAGAGCCCACGGAAGGAACGAGTCGTACACCACACAATGGACCGGTGAGCCGGAGTGCTCGAACTTTCGAATGAGGTCGGACAGCGTCCTGGAGCCGTTGTCTTTGAACGACTTGAGGTAGAGGCCCTCGTTACCGGCATGAGAGAAGCCGCCGCCGTCGAAGCCGTCGGAGATCGGCCGGACCTCGATGCCGGGGGCGGAGATGGAGGAGAGGGTGTAGTAGGTGGTGGCGAGGGTGGCCTTGACGCCTTTGGAGGCCAAGCGTTTGGCGAACTGGAGGAGAGGGTTGATGTGGCCTTGGCTTGGGTACGGGACCACTACTACATGCCCTCTGTTTTGGCCCATTTTGTTCGGGTTTTGATTTCATGACAATGTGCTACGTTTGTGTTCTATTTATCGAACGATTTTTCAAAATTGTTAGGCAGAAATCATCCTCACGTGGATTATATAATATGAATTAAAGACGTGGTGCCCGAATATATTGACCCTATTGTCCAGTGATGGAGCTTAACTCTCCGTCTTTGGGTGTCTATGTTTAAAATATTGGGTCTTTTTAAATTGATGGAGGTTGGGTAATATGTGACCACTGATGTTGATTGAATTTGAAGCCTCGCCACATTTTATTTTTATAACTCATTTGAGAATGAAGTATATATGTGACATCAGAGTATGTGACATCATCTAGAGGACGAGAGAATGCGTAACATTGTAGTCAGAGTATGGATAGGCTTAAGAGCATTTAATGGAGTAAGGCAATTTGTAGTCATTCTGTTGATGATTGATGTTGTACTCATCCGTTGTTGAATTCAAGCCTATAAATGTAAGTGTTTTATTGGCCCAAGTACTTATTTGTTAGAAGAAACTAATTCAATTCGAAGATCTTGATGTTTATACCGATTAATTACAGAATTTTTTTTCTTTTTGATTCATTCTGGTCCATCGTGATCAAAATTTCTTCCTATTTGTATGAAAGTTCTTCTCAGATGCAAGGAAATCATTCAGTTTTAAGGCCAAAGAGCGTAGTCCTCGAACGAGTAATCAAAAGAATTCGGGAGCATCCTCGGCTTTAGACATTTCTCCTCCAATGATTGTAGTACCAAATATTTTTTTAGCGGGTTCTAAGATGATCAGACTAATAAGTAAATATCTCTTGTAACATATGAGGAACATCGAACCTCTCTAGAGCCCGAACCTCCATTTCTCATACCCGCTTGGCCCTTCCCGTAATGTGTTGTTGTGAAACAGATCCATAAGGACCGCTGGAACGCCCGTGTATTTTATCATCAACATGATGAATTAATTTCAAGATATAGGATTGTCCCACTGGAACAAATTGTTCAAAGGGATCTCTCGTTCTTCCATCAAATATTCTGTTTTATTTTTCGGATACTCGAGTGTAAATACCCACAGATTTACTGTTTACTTACTGGCTTAATGTAATTTTGTGTTCCTTAAATTTCTTACTCCACATACAATACGACGAGAAATAAATTAAAGACGTGATAATTCAATTTTTTTTATATTTAACAGTCGTCATTTTCATACAAATTATACAACGTACTCACATTTGGGACACTTATCACGTGCCTTCTATCTTTCGTCCATTACAAAAAGGTGGATGCCAGCTTCAACTAGGAGAGTATGGCTCTCGGCACTGTGTTATTTGCCCTGCCTCTTTATACAAATTTTTCAAAATATTTACAGGGAATGTATAGATATTTACAAGTGCTTTAAACTTATTCCAAAGCTACGCTTTCTTTTTAAACGTGATGAATACTTTATTAAATCTTAAATAGTGTATATACAAAAGAGTTATTGAATCTTAAACAAGACACTCAAAAAAAAAAACTTAGTTTTCTCTCTAAGCCACCATCTCTTTGGTTTCCATTTTCATCGGCGACCTCCAAGCTCTTATGGAAGTCGCTGGCAAACGCCTCCTCCCATCCCCTCGTCCCTCCTTTCTCCAGTTTTGATGTCTCCTCTCTCTATGCTTGTCTCAATCGTCTGCATCTCGCTCTTTGGCTAGTCTCGTCAAGTTTGGTTGCCCCCCCCGATTGACGGCTCATCCACCCTTTCCAGCAGCACCTCTGAAGTATATAGCCGCAGTGTGTGGTGACCACGGTCCAGGGTTATTAAATACTTCTCGTCCATTCACAAGACGGTCGGATGTCTCCTCCCGAGCACAGCACCTGCAACCCTCCACCGAGTTTAAGAGACTACAACTAGAAAACAAAGAACACAGTTTATCACCTTCTCGAGGTTGTCTGGAGTGTATCTTAAATTCGTCGATAGGCCTCTTGTAAGGTTGTGAAGGTGTCGACTCGAGTCCTCGTTAATAGTTTGTATCCTCCGGAGTAGGGGAGGAACTGCTGGGATATTGTCGTGCTGATATTGTTAGTCGAATATGAAAGTGTTTAAGCCATCCTATTGCCATCCAAATTAATCCAACCAGGCTTCTGTAGATCATTAGCGAGCACACCCCTAATATGCAACCCAGAAAGACCGCCAAAACCTTCGACTCTGTTGGCCCTAAATAGGAGACAAAGTAAAGAAAAATCATAGTGATAGAGGGAACGAAACATAGGACAGAAGGACAGGAAGACGAAAAGTAAAACATCAAAGAAAGAACCGTCAACAACGACGACAACTAAAGTTTAGGGATTTTATCCCCAGAGCCAAAGAGAGATTTTTCTATAGGGTTAATTGTCCAAAACTACATTAAAAATTTTGTCCATAAACTTATGCATGCATACAGTTTTGTCCACAGGGTATGGTGCAGTGAAGTTTTGTCCACACTTTTGTGAGTGCATTGAAGTATTGTCTATACTTTTGTGGATGCATTGAAGTTTTGCCACATTTTTGTGGGTGCATTGAAGTATTGCTCATAAACCTATTGAATCCGGTAAGTACTACTCAGATCTTCATTCTGAACATCCCTATTTCGTCAAAGCTAAAAAAGTCGTAGACAAAATTTCAGTGCACCTATAAAGAGTAGACAAAACGTTATGTATATATCCGTTTGTGGATAAACTTTAATATAATTTTTGGACCATTAACCCTTTTTTATAAGGTTTCGTTAATCCTAAATTACATACGCTTTTAATTACATGTAATAGAAATAGCCGAAAAATATCCCACGCTTCTATTGTTCTCAAAATTTTCCAATTTTACTCTCCAATTAAAAATAAATAAAAAACAGTAACATACATCATAAAGAAGCGAAGGATACCAGTTTGCTTAAGTTGAACCATCAGAGCATAGATATATTCAGAACTCAAAACTGAGTAACATTTTTTTTATTTTGTTATTTCCCCTATATGGGCATTTTATACTTTCATATATATTCGGCCTAGCTCAATTTTAATTATTAAGTTGAAAGTTTAATGCTTAACAATTGACCAGCCGGCGGATCAGTGGATCCAAAGCCCAAACGCTCAACCAAGCCCACATGATCAGCATACCCAAACCCAAGCCCATGAGCAAGTAATTTTTGTTGAGATGTGCTCTGTTATTTTACTGGGAAATAAAATCTAAAATTAACCAGAGAAGAGAAATGCACAAGAATAAGTAGATGCAAAGCTTGATGATACATCGACTGTTTGGTCTGAGAAATAAGGGCACTTGGTCCTATTGACATAGCCTAGCTAAGGGCACTTGGTCCTATTAGCATGGGTGGTCATGTCAGTGTAGCAAGTCCCGCACATCTCTCTGTTGCCAGAAGTACCAGGAGGCACACACTTGCACCTCACGCAACACGTCCCACAAGCCCTTATGCACAGCTTCGGCCTTGAGTGCAACCTACACCTTGCCTCGCACATTCCTCCACAATCTGCAACATTACACAAACGCTATAATTGGACCTTCAACTATCACTTTGAACTTTTAGTTGAGTTGATTCTTTAATATGATATCAGAGTTTGGTATCTCATGAACAGGGGTTCAAATTTCACTCTCTACCAAAATATTAATTTCTTCTCTCTTTATTAAAGTTGACAGAAATAGGCCAGCTCTTGTCACTATTCTCAATGGATTTATTTTCTTTTCTAAACAATTCACATCCAAATTCAGATTTGTCCGTAAGAACGCGTGTTAGAATATAACTATAATTGGGTCTTCAACTGTCAATTTGAGTTTTTAATTGAGTTGGTTCTCTAATAAATTATTTACTGATTAATCTCCTAAACCCAAACTAAAAACAGAACATACCCACTACAGGTAAGAGCTTCCTGTTGGCTCCAGCCTTCACCACCAGGGACTGATCAGTCTGGCTTTGGTGCTCTTCAATGTCTGCATCTGATGAAACCTGCTTCAAGGAATCATCATAATTAGCTATGAGAATGTGAAATGAATTAACGATAAACAGAGAGACCAACAGTAACTACATGGGTTATGCAGAAGAAGATTAGAACTGCTCCGAGAAGAAGCAATCTTGAAGCCATTGAAGTGATCAAGTATTGTAGAATCAAGTGCCTTTAAATAGCCGTTTCTTTCTTGACAAGATCACCCTTGTCCTTGACACTTATTTACAAGACCACCCTTGGACTCTGTTTTATGGCCATGCATTGCATTGCATGCCCATCTCTGCTGCTTTGGCTGGCTTTTTTTTTCACAGTTTCACTCCATTATTGGACTTGTCTTTCATCATCTCAGCTGTCTGACTCTGAGGTGAGCTATAGAAAAAAAGAAGTCTTGAGAAGTTGATTCATCATTCACTGTCAGTAGTACTGTTAATGGTTTACAACTGGATATTGTGAACTCTCTCTGCAAATGTTACATTGAAACCATGTATAGTGAAGTGGCAGTGGGGCAGCACCATAAATATGATCATGGGAACCATGCCAACTTGGTCCGAATGAGCTCATCAGCTAGTGAGTTACAGTGAGCTAGTAGATAGGAAGACATGACTGTACAATATAATACACCTCTTCAGTTGTATTAGAACATGTACAGTGCTAATCGCCGTCTTTGGCTATAAATCCTAAAAACGTCGACTCTCTTGCAGTGCCAACGGCGATTAGCACTGTTTGTGTGTTTTTTCACAACTCCATACACTATTTTTCTCTTTTTCATCGCAAGAAGAGATAAGATGGATTGATTTTGTAAGATGAAATCGTCGATTGAAAACGCTACCATCGATTGTGCATGTTCTTAACGTATGAGACAAGAAAGAGGAACAAGACAAAGGACAACGGACATGTACCATGAAAACTGATTAACATG
Source organism: Erodium trifolium (assembly GCA_036897425.1). Classification (NCBI taxonomy): domain Eukaryota; kingdom Viridiplantae; phylum Streptophyta; class Magnoliopsida; order Geraniales; family Geraniaceae; genus Erodium; species Erodium trifolium. The sequence goes on from JAYMTN010001558.1 coordinate 7,215, forward strand.
AATCAAGCTATCACAGCCAATTTTCTTCCATGTTTCCTCAAGCTCATCTTGAGCTGTCACGCATCTCTCTCCGTCCCCCACAGGTACAAAACTCTGTACTGTATTAGAGAATTAAAAACTCAACTTGATAATTGATAGTCCAAGTACAGATTAGAGCAGCTAATTGTTAACACCACTAATAAGCATTAACCGTTTCATTAACTTAACCAAAGTATGCCGAATAGCCGACTTATCATATCTTGTATGCATTGTACAAGGTGAAGCCTCTTGTAATCATCGTCAACAAACGACGAAACTAAACCATTAACCCAACATTGTTAACAACAAAATCATTTCCATTTCTATTTATAGACCGTGAGTGCACTGAAATAACCAATTTACCTACCTTTCCACAAGCCATGGCTGTCCATAATAATCTCCTCCTCCATTTGTTACCTTTATTGGCTGCTCTACTTGCCACCATCACTGCTTCTCCTCCCAACATGTACCCTATGAGTTGTGGAGTCTTCAGCCCACAATGCAAGGCCTTACTATACCACAACAACGACGCCACTAGCAATCTCCAAAAAGACCAAATCGCAGCCTTGTACAACGTTAGTACATCACAAATCGTACCCAAAACCAGGGGGAGCAACCAGGACTACCTCGTTACAGTGCCTTGTTCGTGCAACGCCGTGGACAACACCACCACCGGATACTTCTATGATGTGAATTACTCGGTGCAGACTAATGACACGTTTTTTGAAGTTTCCAACAACATTTACAGTGGCCAAGCTTGGCCTGTGGGAGACGAACAAGGGTCTTTCGAAGCAGGAGAGGAAGTTCCGATGTTTCTGCTATGTGGGTGTGCTGAAAATAATGTCAAGGATGTAGTAACATACACGGTTCAGGAGGATGATACCTTGTCGGGTATTGCTACTCTGTTGTCTTCTACCTCGGAGGACATTGTGAACCTTAACCAGATGTTACTTAGCAATACCTCGTTTCTGGATGTGGGTTGGGTGCTCTTTGTGCCTTCACAGATGTAATCTGAAATTGTAACCGAGAGAAGCAATATTTTTTTTACTTCATCAAATTGAACTGAATAAGAAAGCTATCTTGATATCTGTTTCACTATCTCAATGTTGTGGTTCTGTATACATTGAATGAAAGAGTAAGTACCGTTGGAACCAATGCATAATCTCAATAGGATCTAAAAACTTAGTTAAAATAGGAATTCAAACATACAATAATATATTAATCGTCCCTGAATTTGTATTGGTAACGAAAATCAGATTGTCTTGTCCTCTCACAGATTCTTTCTTAATATACTTTCACTCGATAAATGAAAAAGACAGCTAATTGATCTTTGGGACCAATCCCTAGTTGCCATGCCCCATGTTCACCGGCACATAAGAAGAGGGAAGATCCCGTTTAACCAAGGGATATGATCCATTGGACGAGGTGTTAGGTGGGGGTTGGAAGCCCACCTCACACCAGTATGATCCGAGTCCCTCCTGCTCTCTTCCATGGGGAGGGGCAACCTGGATTGTCCTAACAACTCAAGACAGCCATCCAGCAGGGTCTTTAGCTCCTTGAGTTTGTTTATGTGTGCCCGACAGTTTTGTTCCATTGTTACCTATGATGAAAAATAGGTTTTGGTTATGTGGCTTAGAGCGTTGGTACATCTGCCTTCGATAGGAGTCTCAGACTATAATCTCGGGCTTAGGGGCTTGTCCCTGTATATGTAATCGGCATAAACTATAAATGAAGTTTACCCTTTTTTACAAAAAATAGAATTGACTTTATATACCTATCATATAGAGTTATATTATCTAGACTCTAGCTAAATGGTTCTCATAGGAGACGAAATTGTGGAGGAAAAAGTTGCCGACAAGCTTAGGTTGACGGAATATGTTAATATTCATGCAGTGTTCCACGGCTCATTGTTGACAACTGGGCCATGAAAACATGCACATTCACCACCTAACTAAGGTAACTGAGGATGACCAATGAAAACTATATCCATTTCAGCTTCGGGAGACAAGGCTGATCAAGAGGAATAACATAGAAATAATGCAATATTTGATCCATTGGGAACTGAGGAGGTTAATCCAAATGAAACTTGAGAAATCATCGATAAATAAAAGAACATACATTTTTTTGAAACGAAAAGAATGTACATTAATTGATAAATCCGAATGAATAAGCTGAAAAGGAAGAAGCATGAATTGGATGTTTAGGTGCAAGAAGTGGATGTTGTGGTTGAGTCTGAAAGGTAAGAATGTGCAAATAGAGCATGGATTGCCACACCAATGGGCAACACATTCTCATCTATGCTATAGTAAGGGCTATGCGGAGGAAATACAGAACCGGTCCTCTCATTAAATGTTCCTAAGAAGAGGAAGGAACCGGCTACTTTATCCTGTGAAGGTAGTGGCCACTTGTGTGTTTTCTTCTCCAACTATCTCACCTGAAACTCGTCTTACTTGTTCATAAATCCTTGGGTCGTTTACAGTTGGGGGAATTGACGGGTGTTCTTTTCCTGAGAAGTCAATCTCTACACTGCATCGATGTACTGCACCCTGCCCTCTGATCACCTTCAAACAAATAAACGAGCGCCTTCTTTATTGACGGCATGAAATGTTATCACCTTAAAAGTATTCTTCACTTTTTGGAAGTCATAGTATGTTTTTTCCTATAATTGCTGAAGAAATATTATCAACTTCTGTTTTTGTTGCACTTTTTATAAATCGAAATAATTCGTAAAGACAAAAAGTCCTGAGCTTTTGTCTCCTTAATCTTTTTTTTATCTTCCTCTCTGTTCGTCTAAAAAAGAAGAAAATTAAAGGAGGTTAAATTTCTGTTTTGCTTTTACTTCTTACTCTTTAAATTTGAAATTTCAAGGGTAAAATGGTCATTTTGAAACAAGTATACACAAAGGACAACAAAAATAAGCAAATTTAGAGCGTTTTTTTACGATTATCAAAGAAGACTATGATTACAAAAAGTGGATATCTCATGATATTTTTTTTGTAATCATCTCCTTGTTAAATGTGGGTTCACAACTAACCTCTTCTATTCTTTGCCTGAGTGCATAGAAACTCTTGTTGCTGAAAGCTCTGAAAGTACCAGCTAATGTAGCAAAGTCGGGGATGATATTAAGTGCAGTTCCTCCTTCAACGATCGACACAGAGACCACCTGCACAATGCAAACACTTATTCAGAAGATAAGCACGATTCCATGGAGAAAAAACATAATAGTACCTGAGAATCAAGTGGGTCAATCTCCCTGGAAACGATGTTTTGCAAGCTAATAACTGCTGTTGAAAGAGCTAATATAGGATCAATAGAGTGCTGAGGAATTGCTGCATGGCCTCCTTTGCCGGTGATTCTAGCCTTGAAGCTCCCACATCCAGCTAGAAACTCTCCAGGCTTTGACGCCACAACCCCAATAGGATACCTAGACACTATGTGTATCCCAAAGATGGCCTCCACATTTTCAAGCACCCCTTCCTGGATCATTTGTTTTGCCCCCTCACCCCGTTCTTCGCCCGGTCGAAATATGAGAACAACAGTTCCCTATGATTAAAGATGGCTAGATCATGATTAGGAGGAGATGGGCATACTCCTAAACTAAAAAGACTAACAAAAATCTGTCTATCTTCAATTACCTGTAATTTGTGACGGGTTTCATGCAGTACCTTAGCAGCTCCAAGGAGCATGGCAGTGTGTGCATCATGGCCACAAGCATGCATTTTGCCATCTTTTTTACTCTTGCACTCCTTTTCCACCATTTCCTGCATAACATTAACAGCTCTATGAACATTGTGATATTGTGTTTGTACAAGCCAATGAAAATATAGCTACTCCCACTTAGCACTTACTGTTAGTGAAAGCCTTTGAAGAGCTTAGGCGGGTCTTTTGCTAGCGGACTTGACATTCAAATTAACTAGTCCAGTTATGGCTTCATATTTGCATCATAAATGTAATCACAACTAAACTTCTGATTTTTTAAACACTAGACGAAGCCCACTTGGGTTAGCTTGACGGTGAAGAGAGTTCTATCACCGTCTTACCTCTCCTTGAGGTCACATAGAGCATACATAGACTAGAGTATGATTTTTATGTAATTCTTTCAGATAAAAAAAAAAAAGCAACAACATTCGAAAAACCGAGATGGGTCTTTTTCTGGTGGACTCAATCTTTAAATTAGCTATTCCAACTACATTTCACACAGTAGATATGGGAGTTGAAAATTTTAATTTCTAACGCTTGATTTATATCATCCCTACTCTCCTGCTACTAATCATCAAGTCAGCAGCTTCCCCACTTAAATTTCTCACTTGCCAAACACAAATATTTTATTGAACCTCAGCCAAAGTAAGGGCAAAAAGTCATCATTTTTAATTTTAGCTACCGGATCAAGCTGTTGGCTTTCCATAAATGGATAAACAAATTGAACCCAACTACTGATTATAATAATAATAATCAATACCCATTTAAGGATCGTGCATACCTGAATGGGCAGAGCGTCCATGTCCGCTCTCAGCGCCACGAACGGCGGCGAACCGGACCCGATTCGTGCGACCACGCCGGTCCGCGCGACGGGCCACCGGTACTCTACGCCGAGCCGGTCGAGCTCGCGCCTGATGAGCTCGCTGGTCTCGAATTCCTCGAATGCGAGTTCTGGGTTCTGGTGGATTTTTCTCCGGATGCTCTTCATCCAGTCCAGAGTTGATGGGTCATTAGCCAGTGACGTTATGAGCTCCTTCAATGAAGAAGAATTGCGATGCGTTTCAGTGAGAACGGGAAGAGGATTCGAGCAACCTCCATGGGAGAGGTTGAGGAATAAGTAAGAGAAGAGAGCTATGAAGATTGAGATTGGGACGACGAGGAGCCTGGGAAGGTCCATTTTTGGCCTCGACTGGATAATGGAAGGAAACTTTGGGCGGTTATTTATGTATGTATAATACCGACACCGCTAGGCCAAAAACGGCAATTCATTCACCTGATGCATTTACGCTAATTGCAGATACCTCCTCAAGCTTTTCGGAAATTGCATTTTCGGCATCTTAAAACAAGTTACGACAACTTCAAAGAAAACTAGCTTGATCATTTATGTGAAATATGGTGGCCAGTTTTGTCTTTTGGCATCATCGGAGAGTCCAGTCTAGTTGACTGAAAATATCTGCTTTATTTTAAAAATAGAAATGAAATCCTATTCTTAGCAACATGAAGTAGGAGCAGATGCAATGGGGACTAAAGAAGGGGAGAATTACTCAAAAAATGATGATTATTATTTTTATAGTTTTTAGCTGTTTGGAGGTTTTTTCTCCTCTGAAACGAAAATTTTGTTATCTTTAGAGTATTTAGAGTGAAAGTTAATTTTGTCAAATAGTTA
>JAYMTN010001559.1:0-12594 GCA_036897425.1 Erodium trifolium
TCCCCACCTCTCCCGCCACCGGCGCATCCCTCTCCCTAGCCTCCACCGACGCAACTTCCTCGACCTCTCTCTCGATTCTGGATCAAGGTAATCGAGTGGGTCTTTTTTATTTTCACTGATTTCATTTTTGCAGGGTCAAAGACTAGTGCCCAGAGAGTCAGGGACTTTTCCTGGGAGAGAACCCTGATTCGCGTATATCCTCCCACCATTACTATCGAGGTCCTTGGCCAGCTTTCGGAGTAGGACTTCCAGTACCACCTCCTCATCCCTCGTATTCTTTCATTGCCCATGAGGCGTCATAATACCGTCTATGACGGTTCTAGTATTACAAGGATCAGTGAAACATTGTTCTTTATTCTTTCCTTCTTAGTGGTCGGAGGGAGCCTGTTCTCCAACGCACACCATTGTATTTGACTCTGATTTATAAAAGTTACACCTTTCGCTCAATAAAATCAGCAACCTTAACGGACTCTTAATTATTTCGAAACTAAATAAAACTGTGAGAGAATAATTATTTTGATAATTTAACGCCAGTATATAATAGATCACTCTGCATATTTCTGAAAATGTGTAAGGAATGTCATTTGGATGGCTTCTTCACCGCACAGTAGCTTCCTATTTACAGGCCAGACCCTTCTTTTCCTTTATCATCCCCATCTCTTCTTTTTCTTCCTCTTCAATCCACCAACCCAGACCCGACACTGTGCTCAAAAACATACCTTTATGCTCCCCAACTCCAACCCACAAATAATTCACACTCTGCTCGTTCTCTTTGATCCATGGCACAACCAGAGAATCTCATATTCTTATGGGTCTTCATCCTCTTCCTCTTGAACCCACTTGCTCTGTCTCAGCTCGACAACGACGAGCTCTACTTCCATGGGTTCAGAAACTCCGACAGCAACATCTCCCTCGACGACGCTGCGGCGGTGGAAAAAAATGGGCTGCTCCGGTTAACAGACAACACGCTGCGAGTCTTCGGCCACGCGTTTTACAAGCGGCCAGTCCGGTTCAAGAGGGCTGCCGATGGCGAAGCTCTCTCCTTTTCCACCGCCTTCGCGTTCGCCATCATCCCCGAGTACCCGAGGCTCGGCGGCCATGGCTTCGCCTTCACTCTGTCGCCGGCCATGGGGCTTCCCGGAGCTCTCCCCAGCCAGTACCTCGGCCTGCTCAACTCCAGCGACATGGGTAACCTCACCAACCATGTCTTCGCCGTCGAGTTCGACACAGTCAAGGACTTCGAGTTCGGCGATATTGACGACAACCATGTCGGAATCGACATCAACAGCCTGACCTCCAACAGTTCTGCGCCGGCGGCCTACTTTGCGGAAAATTCGACGAAAGTGCCTCTCAGTCTCAAAAGCGGGAAGGTGATTCAAGCTTGGATCGATTACGATTCCATCAAGAAACAGATTAATGTCGCGCTCTCGCCTTCGTCTCGAAAACCCAAGTCCCCAATTTTGTCCTACGATGTCGATCTCTCGCCGATCATCAAAGAGAATATGTATGTTGGCTTCTCTGCCTCAACTGGGTTGCTCGCGAGCACCCACTATTTACTGGGTTGGAGCTTCAGAATCAACGGCAACGCTAGACCTCTGTCTCTCAAGTCTCTTCCCAAAATTCCAGGACCCAAAAAGGACCACACGGTCTTGATTGCTACTGTCTCTGTTTCAGCCGTTTTAATGGCGCTTCTGGTTATGGGTCTGGCCTTGTACATCATCAGGAAGATCAAGAACGCTGAAGTGATTGAACCTTGGGAGCTCGACGTCGGTCCTCACAGATACGCGTACAAGGAGCTCAAGAAAGCGACGAGAGGCTTTAGGGACAAAGAGCTAATCGGATTCGGTGGATTCGGAAAGGTCTACAGGGGGACTCTGCAAAACACCAACACCCAAGTTGCTGTCAAGCGAATCTCACACGATTCGAAACAGGGCTTGCAGGAGTTCGTGTCGGAGATCGCTAGCATTGGACGTCTCCGTCACCGGAACCTTGTCCAGTTAGTAGGATGGTGCCGGAGAAGAGGTGACTTGCTGCTTGTGTATGATTACATGCCTAATGGGAGCTTGGACAGGTACCTTTTCCAGAACCCCAAAACGATTCTGAGCTGGGAACAGAGGTTCAAGATCATAAAAGGCGTAGCGTCGGGGCTTTTGTATCTGCACGAAGAATGGGAACAAGCTGTGATTCACAGAGACATCAAGGCCGGAAACGTGTTGCTTGACGAGGATCTCAATGGGCGTCTCGGTGACTTTGGTCTCGCCAAGCTATACGAGCACGGCTCCAACCCAGACACCACCCGGGTGGTTGGCACGCTCGGTTACCTGGCGCCGGAGCTTACCCGCACCGGCAAGCCCACGGCGAGTTCAGATGTGTTCGCGTTCGGTGCTCTGCTTCTTGAAATCGTCTGCGGAAGGCGGCCGATCGAGCCCAAAGCCATGCCGGAAGAGCTCATATTGGTGGACTGGGTGTGGGACAAGTGGACCGGCGGAGCGATTCCTGAAGTGGTGGACTCTAAACTGTGCGGTGATTTCGATGAAACGGAGGTCAATATGGTGCTGAAACTGGGGTTGATGTGCTCTAATAATTCGCCCGAGGGGCGGCCCACCATGAGGCAGGTCGTGAGGTATTTGGAAGGAGAGGTGGCGCTGCCGGAGGTGGGGTCCCCGCCGGACACATTTGACAGGAAAAGGGGAAATGATGGCCGGTTTGAAGATTTTATGAATTCGGGTCCGGCATCGTCCTACTTTGAGAAGGTGAGTACGTGGTCCTCTGCAGGAGAGGATGGGGAGGTTGACGTTGAAGCTGGTTCAGCTTCGACTCTTTCATTCTCCGGCAAAGGTGGACTGTAGAGAGCCACCAGAAACAGAGCTAATTCGTTTTCAATTTTCTATATATACTTACATATTCTATTATTATTATGTAAATCAACTAATACACTATGGTTTCAATGTAATGAGTTACAAAAGGGTCTCAGGAACTTATCTAAGTATTCAATTATGTGATTTGAATTGATAACCATTGTTGACCTCCAAGACATATTTACAACAGAGAAGAAAAGGGAAGGCCCACCAGCGCACCTACCGCGAGAAACGACGGATTAGGCAGCGCAAAAATGATCTGATTGCTTGCATGGGGACAAAAACAGGACTACAATTTAACACGTGAAATGTTTGCTTCTCATGTAATGCTTAAAGACAAAACCAGTAGGAGGCTTGGTAAGAAACATCAACAAGTTCAACTCATGGAATCACCAAATAACCAGAGGCTAGCAATAACATTAACGACAACTCTCATCTTCCTCGTTGTATATACAGTTCAGTACGCTAAAGTAGAGGACTGGAGAAACTTACAAAGAACATGTCAAGTTTGTTCATCTTCATCCCTCCATTTATCAGTCTATGTCACGTATTCTACAACCACAGCTATACTGAAACTTGTACAATACTTAGACAAATCCAAAGGTGGGAGACTTTATTACACACCTAGCTTGCCTTTAAGCATCAGTATTCTTTGACCTGCAACCGAGTCGAGCATTTTCAACATTCTGAAACTGAAAAAGGGAGTTTGAGTTTTTTAATTTACAAGATAGTCAATCACCTTTCACTTTCTGAGAGCAAAAGCTGACTAGTGTCAAGTCCCCCAAAATTGATTAAAGCTTTCCGTTCAATGGCTCACTACATTGTCTTCAACGTTTTCCTCACCGTCCCTCCCTCTGTTGAAAATCTCATAATCATCGAACCCTGCAAGATTGAACAAAAAATCAACTTTCAATGAAAAGGGCAAACATTCTTAAATAATATTCTAAAAAGGCATTTAGATTACCTCCATCCAAGCCATCAGTTGCATCTATTGAGGGTCCTAATATCATGGTGTTAGCCACAGGGGTATCAAGGGCCATCCAATCACAACTCCCGTATTTCTCCAAGATTTCCTCCTTCTCCATCACCCAGTCTTCAGCTACCCAGGATATGGGATCCGTGGCATTCTGTTCATTGTTTCTATGAACCCTGCAAGAACATCAATGACCGAGAAACACATGATTTTTCTTCCACCAATTGTCTCAACCATGAATTGAAATTGAAAGAGTCCATTGATCAGCACTCACATTTGTTTCAGTTGCAAGTTATACTGAACAAACACAAGGTCACTTATTCGTTGATGCTCTAGGCAGTTCTTTGTGCTGTGCATTTGTTCAAGGTGAATCTTACTTGGATTGATCCCTATTGAGGAGCAGGCTTGACCAAGAACACGGATGGCCAGACGTGCCAAATTTGGGCAACCTCCTCCATATGTCGACCACCACTCACCTGGAAAATCATTGTGATCTTAAAATAGTTAGGTAGGTCTGACTTCAACATGATAAAAAGGTGTTATTGCATATAATTACCAACTATGCAGTTCCCACTCCGACTATGCAACACATAACTAAAGATGGTACATGACGTTTATGACAATAATATAAGTATAACAGACCAGAAGCTTCCTAGTTCTAACATTGCATGTATTCTAGTAATCTTATAAATATGCTGGCATATGTCTACGAACAGGAAAAGGGTTTAGCAACTATTAGTGACATGCAATACAATGAAGGGACAGTTACCAGGAAGTAGAGTTTCTCTAGCTCTGATTGCCATCTTCCTACCAAGATCGCCAATAGCATTCTTGTACAGGTTTATCTCTTTGATGATTTTATCTTGGACCTTTATATCAGGGACAAGCCTTTCTATGCAATCAAACACCCCTGACATGATCTCGCCATGCATATCTCCCTCGATACTGTAGAAGAACTTCGGGTTAAGGTAGAAACCTGCAGCATAAAGGGGAAACTGCCATTGCTGTTCCCACCGTTGGTCTATGATATTCCAGTACACCATGTAATTAAGTTCTTTCTTAATTGCTTCTTTTGCTCGATACATTCCTGCAAATATGTATCCCATTGCAGGTTTCTTCTCACCGGTAGCAATCCTCAAAACACGCAGGAGGGGCTCTGTTATTTGGACAATGAGGGCACAAGAAGACCAAAATGATTGGTTACTAATGATATCTAGCATTGCCAATCCTCCTGGGTCCTTCGAGTGTGGGCAGTCCATCCACTCCTGTGAAGTAACCATGCCCTGCAAATTGTGCTTTAGTTTCAACATTCGTTTCAATGTAGTAAAATTAGTAGCAGAGCGGGTGACTCCTGGTTCTATAATGTCATTCCCAAATGTATACCTTCGCAACATATTCAAGACCACAGTGTGATTATATACAAATCTTGTAATAGCTCTAGCGTCTTCAAGGATTACATTTATCCATTCAAGTTTTCCAAAATCTTCAAGTATCAAATTTGTGGAGTGAACTGCACAAGGAGCCCAATATAGACTTGGAAAAGTATCTGCCAACCTTTTACCAGCCACGGCATATTGGCCTTCGCCATCAGTAATCACCTGCAACACATGTCTGACCCCCACCTCTTCCACCACGTGCTTAAGCACTTCATACAGCGCGTCTGAGGAGTTCACAATTTCAGATGCATCAACAGACTTCGAAAATACTATTCCTTCAGGACTGTATACCAAAAAATTGAGCAAAACCCTACCTGTCCCTGAGGTCCATCGATCAACCATGATGGAACAACCAGTTCTTTCCCTTGTTTCCACATGTTTATCAAAATCACTCTTCATTTCTTCCACTGCATTTCTCAGTATCCAACCCCGAAGATCGTTATATGATGGAGCCGAAACCCCGAATCCTTCTGAAGCAATTGCATCCACCATAGGCTGAAAATAATCAGACTTCACAGAGTCTAGAGGCGCACCTATATCATACAAGAACTTACCTACTGCCATATGAACTTGATTGCTCAACCTTTTTGAAACCACTAACTCATTATTAACATGAACCATATGACCCCCTTCAGAAGCATTTTTTCCCTTACCCCTTCTTTTCCTATCCACACCCTTATTACTTGTACCTTCCTCTAGAGCAACCAACATACAAGAACTCGGTTCAAGGGCATCCGAAAGTGCAACAACTTGAAGCCCTCCACTGGCATCACAGTGATTTGAAAATGGATCCACCCCACTGGAAGAAGACGGATTAATGTTACAAATCTCTTCTGCAATTTTCTGTTTCTTCCTCTTTTTCACGACAACCCCATCTAAGCTTTGCTGCATGAGAGCCCGAACATCGGAGGGAACTCGAAGGCAAGTAGACGCATTACCCTTGTGACCAGCAAGATGCTCCTTAATCCTATGAATCCCACCACCCTTAAAAACTTTCCCACAATACAAACACTTGAGGTGAACCCTATCCCCATTCTTGAACATCTGGCAATGTTTCCATGCCGGGTCATGTTTCTGCGAATTTATTGGAACTGGCTCTAACCCAGAAGCCATATCTAAGCTACAATTATTAACACATCCAATTATCACAACAAACTACCGATCCTCAGGGGAACCCAAGTACTGAATAAACACAAAAAGGCTTCGAATTTGAGCACTGAAACCAGAGATTAAGCTAATAATAATGCTGAGCAATGAGAGGGAAAGGACCTTACTTGTGCTGGGCTTTTGGCGAGCGAAACAGACGATTTGTTGTGTTGTGAGTGGAAAGAGAGAGAACCGAGCGAGGGTGGTTAGAGAGAAAGGTCGGATATAAACCGTAGATCAATAACCGGATGGACCGGTTAGGGTTGGGGTTAGAATAGCCTTTTTTAGTTCGGTTTTTACCGGGTCATCCGGTAACTGTGGAAACGGACCGGTTTGGGAGAGAGAAACCGAAAGTCCCGGTTGCCTCGCACCACATACCCAGACCAGCCGGCGACGTCTTTCCCTTCCCGAACCGGCATGTCCCTTGTCAGAATTTTCATGTTTGAGATTTTTTTTTTTTTGTTTCACAATATACAACAACTTTACATGGATTCTTTTTTTTTAAATCATAACCTAATAGATTAAATTAATTAAATTAAACAGGATATCCAAGATTAAGGAAAAGTTGATATATTGCCATATAACAGTAGCAAGACCTCGTACATTTAAAATTTCCCGAGTCTCTCCTAATCAACACTTGGCCTGGTTCTAAATATATCCTCAATGTACAGGTTTTAAGCACAAGGGGCCATTTTTATTTAAGATCAGCTCCTACCCATCTAAATACACAGATAGAGCCATCACCAGACGTGAAACAAAAGAAAACGGAGATGGTTGGCCCGTACTATCCTCGGTTAGCTATACAATGTCGTTGTCGTCTTCTTAAGCAGCGGGATGCGGATACGGATATGCATGCGGAGCAGCAGTCTGGATGCTGATCCTCCTCTCTGCAGAACACAGATTCCACATGATTCAGAAGCGATTAATAAGTTTCAAAGTAAAAATAGAAGAGGCGTGGGAGTGAGGTTAGAGAATGGTACCCCCAGCGGCAACAAGTTTCTCCACACGGGCCACTATGTGCTTCCCGTATGTATACTTCTTCAGAGCGTTGAGGTGAACTTTTATACGGTTGAGGATCAGTTCAAGCTGCTGTTCGTCGCAAGTTTCCAGTACTTTCTGTACTACGTAGTTGGCATATTGGTCTTTCATCATCGCCTGAATACCATAATGAGAAAAGATAAGTTGGTATAACCACAAAACGGGAACATTAAGGGCAGACCACAAACCTGAAGAGGTTCATTTTCATCGGTTGTACCAAGCATCTCAGTCACTAAGATCTGGCGTTCTGTCTGAGTTCCAAAACATAAGCACTTCTCAACAACATTAGACGCAAACTTTTGTTGGCTCATCGGGACAATCAGCGCAGCTAATTTCTTAATGATTGTTGAACGCTCCTCTGGCTTCCCATGTTCCAGCACATGCTATAAATATATGGTAACAATTAAATCCACATAAAAGAGTGTGCAAAATATAGCAGTCACACTGACTTGGTATACTAAGTCACATATGACATACCTGAACTACATAGTTTCCATATTGGTCCTGTGCCAACATGCCAACAGATTGCATAATGGCATCCATCATTGTACTCTGTGTTTTGGGGTCATGGCAGTGCTCAAGGACTCTCTGTCATTTTTAAGCTAAACCATGTCAGTAAGTATATATAAATACGTAAGTGATATATTGCATGCATAAAAACATAAACGCATGTTTCTTCACCTGGATGACTCGGCAGCCATATGGATGTGTTGACAGTGTCACAACATGATCATAAAATGTTGAAACAATAAACTGGATTGCATCTTCAGGAATGCACTCAATACACTTCTGGATCACATGGTTCCCGTTCTGATCTCGGACGCAGCGCATGATATGGCCATCGAGCTCGGTCACCATTTTAGTCTGCTGATCCAGCTCAACAACTTCAATAGCCTGAATATTTATAACAAAATGTGACAGGAAATCAGATACTTAATATACATGCATGGCTGCTTCATAAGATGCTTTGAGTTACAAAATGCATCTACCTTCTGGATCACTCGACAGCCATACATTTGAAGACTGAGGGTCAGCACATGTCCAGTTAGCTGATCTGCCAGTTCTCTTATCTGGGATGCAGAGCCATGCTCAAAAAACTGGACACAGGTTTAACTGTTAGCCACATACAAGTGTTTAAAATTCTCCAGCATGGAATTAATTTAAAACCTCAATGAGCATGTTCAAGAAGTACCTTCTGAATCACATAATTACCAAAAACATCAGTCATTAGTGATAGGGCTCGATGCATGATTTCAGTGAAAACCATGTTTTTCTCTTCTACTGAAGCAGACTCTAGCTTTTGTTGAATAAATCTACTACCGTATTGATCAGTGCTGTTGTGAAACAAATAAGGAATTTAGTTAGCTGGAGACTTGGATTAACTGGGAAGAATTTACCAGAACAATTACCTGAACTCAGCAACATGACCAGCAATTTCTGATAGCTCAAAGCATTTAGTTTTGTTGCTCTTAAACTCATCCAGTAATGAGGATGTGAAACTTCTGTCCAAGCTACCACCTACCTCTGAATGCCAAGCTCCCATGACACCTCCAGCTGGGTTTCTCATCCCAGATGCAAAACGCATGTGTTGTCCACCATTTCTGGTAGGACTTCCCGATCCAAACAGGCCTCCAGGATATGACATCCCAAGAGCTAATGCTGGATTTCCATAATAACCATGACTCAAGCCACCAGAATTACCAAGGTAGGGGACACCATACTGTGATTTTTGAGGTGAAAGCAGCTGACCCAGGTAAGCTTTCTGGAGGCCCAGTAGATCCATGTATGAACTACCCATGCCTTCCCTATCCAATGTGGGGTCATTAAGAGCAGCAAGATGAGCTGCAGCATACTCTTGCGATCTCAAGTACTGAAGATATTGTGTCTCCAAGAGAGGAACTTGGTTTCCCATTTTACTAAGGTTCTGTAACTCTGAAGCTGCAGCCATCAAATTTGTCCCCGAAGATAACCCACCAGCATGTGCTCTGGAATCCAAGCCATTAACTTCCCATTCAAACAAAGGAGGCAAGTTACCACTCCCAAGTTGGCCCATCATGGGAGGCGACACAGGATTAGTAGTATAGCTATTAAGGCCATAGTTCGGAATAGAGGAATGCATATTTTGATAGTGTGAAGGCGAATTTCTTCCACCATTCAGAGTTGTAGAGGATGATTTTTTGAGATCCATCCCAGCAACACCACCTTTACCCATGTCTGGATAAATGCCTTTAACTGCTTGCGGAGCAGAGTGCAGATGAAGGTGGTTGGACTCAGAATTATTTTGGTATGGATGTTGCTGCACATGGTTCTGATCATCTTGCAAATTGAAGAGGATACGGCGACCATCAACTTCATGTTGAATTTGGGACAGTGAATGATTCTCTTCATCTAATACACCGTTTGTTGATATATTCAAGCCTGAAAAGCCAGCCACCAGTTCTGCAGGTTCAGTTAGACCTGATGAGGCACCATTATATGGGTTATGCCCATTTATGTTTCTATTATTCAAAAAGCCAGCCCTTCCTCCTCCAACTGGCAGATTGAGAGGACTAGGAGCCCTAGCTAGAAGTTGAGGATCAGGTGTGGTGCTTCTTGACAAGGAACCACCTAAAGCAGACGCATAAGAATGGGAAGCTGGTGCACCAATGCTTTGAGATGCAGAAACGCCCTCAAGCATAGAAAAATGGGCTCCGGATGATTCAACACCTGCATCAAATGCATTTCGGCTAACCGGGCGAGAGGGATGTTGACTTATATCATCCTGCATTGGAAGTTTTTATTTAAGATACCTATCCACCAGCATGGAAAAGTACAGTACACAAAACTTAAAGTGTGCATGAACTAAGCAAGATATGAAGTTTGCCTATCAAAAGAGACTACGTATCAAAATAGACTAGGCTGACAATTGACGAACTTTTGCACAAAACTTGAAGCACACAAAATCTAGATGAAACCTTTTCATTTAAAACTAACCAAATCATCAAAACCACTTTGGCTCTATCTACACTTTTCTAGTTACATATTGACCACTTATTTTTCAGAATGCAAAAACATTAATAGAAAACTTGTTCACTTTTAGACATCAGTGATAAACTTTGGGCTAATATTCCCTAAATGTCAAGTTAGCTTAAGAAGGGATTCCCTCCAGATTTGGCACCAAAGAATAGGATCACCAATCTCATAATCACTTATAGTACTACACATCATGAGACACCTCCCTTGCAAAAAAAAAAAAAAACCATTTGCCCCTGTCCCTACTTTAACTACACAAGGAGAATCACATAACTCTGCACCATTTTGAGAAGTGACGTAGCTGAGAGCCAGCTAGCTGAAGAGAAAGCAAATCCAACCAAGTAGAACCAATTAATGGGTGCTCAAAAACAGATGCCATTAATACCCATCTGATTACAACTAGGGCAGATGTCTAAAAATCAGATGGAGCTCATACTTCATACGATCGAAACAACACTGGATGTTTCAAATAAATGATCACATCATATTCAAACAGCGAGAAAAGGAAGTTGAATAACTAAACTATAAAGCAATGATCTCTAATTGATGCAAAAGACAAAACTGACCAATCCGATAGTCCAATGCTTCAATTTAAGCAACAGGTCCGCTATTTTCTTAAAAACACAATCATAAACATAAAATTTCAAGGATAAAAACAAAGTAACAAATGAGTTGAAAAAATAGAACTCTTTTCACCTGATTGATCTCGGCAATGCTCTTCTGCCTACCCAGACCAGGACCTGGCAACCCAATCAACCCATCCCCGACCCACTCTTCTGTAGCCCCTTTGTTTTCAAGGTCAACCCCATTATCTTCTTTCCCACCATACCCCGGTTGCACTGAGAACAGCGACCTATTTGCATCCTCTCCTCCATTTCTGCTCCCCTTCCTCCAGTCCCCAATTCCTCCGACGGCAGGACCTCCTCCGTGTAGCCTTTGCGTAAACCGCCAGTCTTCCTTCGACTGCAACGGCGGCGGAAGCCTCGGATTCAGGTTGGCGTTGGAGTAGTAGTAATTCACATAGGACGGATCGGCACGGAACTCCTCGTCGGACGCGAAGCCTTTCCCACCGCTTTTCTGGAACCCAGATAGAGCGGCGGCGTCGAACAATCCTCCGACAGCGTTCAACGCGCCCTCGACTGTGGGCGGCGCCGAGCCACTTCTGTACATACTGAGCTCCTTCTCTCGATCACCGGCCGCCTCCTGCCGCCTCTGCTCGCGAATCAGCATACCCAACTCCTCCCCGTAATCGGAGTTTTTCAGCATCGATCGCATTGAAACATCAGACATCATTTTGGAATAGCTATCGGTGATCATTACAGGCGATAAAAAAGACGTTTAGATTCTAGAAAGATAGAAACTTTCAGCTGGGGATCAGCTATATCTCGTCAAAAAAATCAATTGGGTCAGGTGCGAACGCACAAAAAATCAGATTTTTTCAACAAAATCAACATGACCCATTACTCAAAATTAACCCATAATAGAACACAAAGAAAAGTAGACAAAATTTATGTTTGTCTGAACTCCGAAGATCATAGATTTTACAGTGAATTCAGTAAGCTATACATAGATCAGATTGGGCGACGCGATGATAAGGACTAGCGATGGTCGGTTTAGCGAAAACATGAAAGAGACGCTGAGAGTGGAAAAACAGTGCAGTGGGAGAGGAGGGAGTGATAAGCAGGAGTGGTGGGTAGATCTGAGCCGTTGGATACGAGAAACTGACGTCACCGATCGATTTGTTTAGCATCGGTTCTTACAAAGGGCTCTTTAGGGTTTCATTTTCTATAGATTTGTTATGGGTTTGGAGTTTCCTCTAATGTTTTTTCTCAACTGATCTATTACATAACATGTCTTACCTACAACATTTTTTATCACGTTTGTTTATCGTGCGAATTCAGTGGAGATTATATTGATTAAGTTATTTAAAAACAATTTTTTACGTATTAAACATGTATTTCAATCGAAATCAAAATTACGAGTCGAACACTTGGATTTCTTTTTCGTTTTTTCGAACGCGCCTAACATGCGCCGAACCTTAGGGTTTTGTCACGCCCCAAATCCGAACTTGACCGGACTCAGGGCGTGAGTTAATAATTTAAAAGAAATAACAGTTTAAACGAGATAAATA
>JAYMTN010001560.1:0-12594 GCA_036897425.1 Erodium trifolium
CTTGCGCGCAGACCCGATCCGTCCCCGTGACCCGCGTCCAACCCGAGAAAAAGGCCCAACAGCATGGCCTCAACCAACAGATCTCTTTTTTTTTCAACTTTTCTCGATTCTCAAAACAAAAGCCTCATGTCCCGAAGACGGTTATTACAAACGGGTCCCAGATTGGGAAGACGAGGACGAAATTCTTAAGATTCCGGTAGAAGCAATTCTGAATGTGGCAAATGTTCGGTATCGATTCTCACTTGCAGGGAGAGTGGATGGATCGGGTCGCCCCAACCAGATGGGGTTTTATGGGTTGATGCTGAAAAATTGGAAAATTGATGGTCTACAGATTGATTATCTCACTAAGGATATAGTGGGGTTCCATTTCCCATCCCAATCAACCATGGATGATATTCGTCGTCATGGTCCCTGGGTTTTCAACACCTATCCTGTGCTGTTGACCCCCCTGCCCCCATGTACCCATCCGGAGAGCATCAGATTCGGAGGAAAGAAAATCCGAGTTCAAGTCATGAATGTTCCGGGAGATGCCAGAATTGATCCGATCAAAGCCCTAATTGCCTCTTTCATGGGGCATCAGGTATTCACTGCTCATACCCACCAATTACGTCATATTGATGAATGTCTATGGCTGAGGGTTGATATGGAACTGTCTGTTGAATATTGTCTGGAGGCCCCCGAGGACAATTTAGAGGCCATCAGTGGACGATCTCCTGACCTCCCTTACCATAAATCCGACCAGGGATAGCAATCCGCTCCCGAATACTACTATAGGACAAAGTTTCGAGATACCCCCCGCCCCCACGGGGTTTAATCAGTCCAAGGGACTCCATGGCATCAATTCGGAGTCTAGTAATCTGGCTAAGTACGCCCAAGGAAGGGCAATCCTGTGTTTACAGGGGAAACCTCGTGAGGAACCCACAGAGCAGCTGAGCAACACAAAGCCTAGCAACCTGGCTAACACCGGGGAAGTTGGGGAGAGTGTTTTTTTTTTCTATTTTACATGCAAGTTCTCTAGCCCTAAAACAGGGGAAACAGAAGGAGCCGCAGGACTTACCGAGGGTAGGGCCAGTACGAGCAAGGCTGATGAAGGAAAAAGGAAAACGGAGAGCTGGACAGCAATACTCCAAACCTACCATCAAAAAGGCACTGGAGAGCCAAGGGCTGATACAATAAGGACGTCGTCTGAGGGATGAAGAGGAGAACCAGGACCCAAACCAGGAGGCACCAGCGCCTCGTCAGGAAGAATGAGAACACCCGATGGGGGTGGAAAGGTACTCTTAAGGACTATATCCACAGACTCGGGACTGCCGGTGCTGAGAGGTCTCGGGAAATCCGCATGCAAAGCACTCTACCTCTTTTTTCTACAGCAGTACTTTATTTCTAGTATGGTTTGGTTAAGACAATTTATTGGGATGTTTATTTATTTGTCGTTCAGGTACATTGAAATGTCGGTAAGGGGTTGTCCTGAGTATAATCTGTGAAACAAAACAGACATCTTTCTACGGGTCCATGATCGTTGGGCTTGCTGCGGCTATATATCTGCTGCCCGTGGCTTGTACGCCCCATTTTGTATGATTTCTTTTTTGCAGTAATGCACATCTTCATTTACCCGTTTCAAAAAAATTAGTTTAGAATGTGAAATTGATACAAGTTTATTTTTAATAAAGAGCGAAATTGATACCCAAGGAAAACGCGTTGAAGATTCTCCACATTTAACCGTGTGCATACTGTAAGTGTGAAATGGATGGACCTCGATCTCCAAACCGAACACCCCTTAGTTCCTCCCTTCGTTCACTGCTCATCAAAATCTTATGCAGCCCCTCCTCCTGCAATAAACAAAGTAATGGCAATACCGTGCAGCCGGACTGAGTTATGATGTCGACAAGTAACGAGGAGTGGTCCTCTTTTTGGGTATAGCATCAATGGAGACCAACATTGAGTAAGAAGACGTATTGCTCAACGTGACATCAATATGGGCGGAATACATTAATTACATTTTAAAACCAATCCATCATGAATATTTGAAACGAAAGGAGAATTAATTGTATGGTCAGGGATTCTTTCCGACACGTTATAATGTATCTTATCTTTGAGATCTAATAAATTTTCGCAACTTATAGTAAAAGAAAAAGAATAAATTGTACACGAGATGACTATATTCAAGGAAAACCAATGCCCACCAACCTCAAACTTTGTCCTTCAAATATCCTTAATTTGCGCCTACTCCCCTTTGATCTCTCCTCTTCCGTCACACAACCAAAAAAAACCAACCTTTACCTAGAGATCCAAACAAAAACCACAACGAGAGAATGGACATACTCAAAGCCATCCTCGTAGCAACCTCCATATCTTCATTGCTCCTACAACCCACAAGATCATCATCATCATCACTCTGTGCCCTAACCACCGACCCTCAAGCCTGCGAGAAGCTATTCCCGGACGGAAAGATTTCGGACGTCACCATCATCGCCGAACTCACGCCGCTAGACTTCAAACAACTCACCAGCATCGCGCGACCGGAGGTGGTGCAAGTCTGCAAGCCGGCCGAGTACCCTAGCGCGTGCGTCTTCACGTACTACTTCGCGGCCAAGGGGAGGATGGACAAGACCCTAATGAGCCCCATGTCGGTCCTCGACATGGAGCTCAAGCTCCTCAAGAAGCTGCTCACGAGCCTCGAATTCGACATCTCCACGCACCCCGAGCTCGAGGACTTCGTGCTGTGCGGCGTGAAGTTCGACCACGCGCTCAAGGAGCTGACGGTGGCGGAAGAAGGGATGAAGACGGGGGATATGAGGATCGTGAAGACTTGCCTGCAATACGCGCTGGTGTTCAACGGGCATTGCGAGGTCAGCATTAGGACGTTGAAGAAGATCAATCCGGGCCTCGACGGGTTGGGGGCGATGAACCATTTCGGTCGTTGTATCTCTATTATGGCTCGGAATTGCATGTCTCTGGCTAATGCTATTGAAAAGAATAACCCCGTTTGAGTTTGAGTTTGAGTTTGAATCTTGATTTAAAGGTATGTTGTACATATGATCCCAAGTTTAATTGAGGATTGAGGATTGAGGATTGAGGAGGAGGGCCCATGATTAGTTAGCTTCTTTCTTCTTCTTTGAAGTTTTTGACGTTTTAATCATCAAATTTATGTAAACTTCATTTGTGGAATAAATTACTTTTGGGTTGTTGCGTTTTTAAGAATACTTAGCGTGTATGTCCACTTAAAGGTGTGTCTGTATTGGTCCTATTCTTTTCAATAAAACATCATTAGAAATGGCCAAAAGCACTCCTTGACAGTTTGGTTTTGATTACAACCATATTCCAGCCTACCAAAATGTTCTACCTCAATGTTTCTTGGATCCCAATATTGACCGTAATTGTGGGATAGAGAATAATCATGATTTCAATAACACTTATTTTCTAAACAATGGATCTTGTAATTGGTAGAAATATTTATTTCCTTTTACATTCTTACGAAACTTGTATAAATATACATTCAATTTGATCAATAAAATATGAAACATAGGATACAATATCCTACTTTTTACATGGTATCAGAGCCTCTCTATATGGCTGATCCAATCTCAGTTTTATCTCAGTCTCTTGTGCATCAACAGAGTCACCAGTCTCTATCAATTTTTTTTGCCAAATTACAAGCATTTTGGGACGACTTACAGTCTCCGAACCTTTCCCAAATGTACTTGTGGCAAGTGTGTTTGCAATATGGACCGACGAATCGAAGACGTGAGAAACGGAGCCAGAGCCGGCCCTGAGGCCAAGCAGCCCATGCAATGGCTTGGGGCTCAAGAAAAATCCAAAATATTTGATGGTATATACATAGAGGTTTAAACAAAATGGAAGCTGGTCTACTGGTAAATGCCATGAAATTTAGTTGTGTAACTCGGTTTCGAATCTCGGTGTAAACATGTCTTAGTTGAGTTTTTAAAGTTTTATTAGACTATTATTTTTTTTGGGCCTTTAATAGACTCTTAGGCCTTAAAAAATCTGTCCCGTTATAATTAAAAAGCCTTAAAACTTCAGATTGGAACTTCTAATTATAAATATCAAAGGTTCAGAAAACTAAAAAAATAACTAACCTTTTCACCTTCCTCTTATACTTAATTAACACAAACAAACCTTTTCAATTTCCTCTCATACTCTATTAACACAAAACACAAACAACACTTATTCTCCTCTAATTCGTACTCAATACAACAGTAAGCAAAGCAGCTTCTCTCTAGCAGACTTATTTGGGAATTTTTACATTGAAAAATTCAGGTATTCTTTGATATGTTATTCATTTATCATTTTTCTTATTTGTATGTGTGTCGTAGCTGAGTATGTTGGATTTTAATTTTTGTTGTGAATCTTGTGATTTCAATTGCCGAACCTGTGAGTCCGGGATTAGAATGTATAGGAAAGTCTTAGCTTATATGTATGTATCTCTTTTTTGTGTAACTAATTGATGACCAAGTTAATTTGTTTTTTTTATGAAATGGGAGTAAATACTTCATTGATATTTTGAAGGGAGAATCAGTTTAGCACTTTTAGATTAAATCTTCAAACAAAATCAATATAGCTTTTTAACCCATCAAAGCACTAAAGAGCGAATTATATTAGTATTGTTAATGATTTTAGGGATGACATAATTTTCTTTCTTCTTTGTTTCATCACAGATTTGTGATTATTAACAAAATCAATATAGCTTTTTAACCCTTGAATGTAATATTATATGGTTTCGGTAAAAAAAAATCGAAATTAAGGGGCTCAAAAAAGTGAGTCGCTTGGGGCTCCAAATTCTCAGGGCCGGCCCTGTTTATAAGGCTTATTAAGAAAAAAGTAGTTACCCAGCCAAAAAAATTAAATCAACATCTTAGCTAGAGCATCTATGAGACGATTTTGAGCGAACTCAATCGACAAGTTGGTGGAAACAGGATTTTTTTTATGTCTTTCATCTTGGGGAAAAGGTTTGATCTCCATCCTTAATTCGTCAATAAAATGAAATCGTCCACATTCTAGTTAGTTGCCACGCAACACGTAGTTATTCATTCGAATTTATCGTGTTAATCACTTTCAACAACGCAAGAGATCTTCTAACAGCAAAAGGTTAGCACTACATAGTCACTAACAGATTCCGGTGTCACGGTAGTATTAGACCAAATATTTAAAAATTTGTTGAAATGATTATTGGCCATGTCATATGGCAAATCGGCGTTGGGTGCCATGATTTAATAGACGTAGGAGTGGGGTCTAAGGAATCATAGAGCCGACAATCGGTCTAATAGATCCAATGCTCTATTAGACCCATATTAAAAGCATATCAGGCCGATTTGTTGTTTATGAAACCAATATTAGACACGGATTAGACTCCGTTATGGACACTCACAAGGTCGACATTTACAAACGAAAATACAACGAGAATTAATATGTAAATAAATTGAAAAGGCAATGTCTGAATAAAAACAAATTAAATAATATGAATACTATTGTTACAAAAGCTTTTATGGTTCCTTAAAATATCCGAAGACAAAAGAATCTTAGACAGTGTCCATACCAACATTACGTCAGTTTGTTGGTTCACGACTGTAGAAGAGGTCTAGTGTCTTTGCTGGTATACGATGGAGAAGCTCGCGAGGGAAGATGCGGAGCAGCGTCCACGCCAGGTCAAGAGACTGGAAGATGTTGCGCGTATCATACGCTCCTTGAGCTACAAACTTCCTCTCGAATTTGTCCAGGAACTCCAGGTAGAGCTGAAACCAATTCAGACAACAACAAGAACAAAGTATTAACATCCAACATATGATATTTCAGATCAGGGTAATGTTACGACCTTTTGATTTTAAAGACACATTGTAGATGTAGTGTCATATCAGAAACTCACTGCCCTAATTTGTGTCACGTTTTTTTACATGTGGATTTAGCCAAAATTAACCAAGTCAAGATCTTTGTATTTATGAGAAATGTGACAGTGTGTTTCTGTTTTTGAGATGAACAAGTCGGGAGTTTTTCCTTCTGTTTTCGATATGACAATCTCTAAAGTGTGTTAGTGATATGACAGCGCCTCTAAAGTGTGTTTTTGTTGTAAATCAAAGATGGTCGAGAGGTCTTTTTGACGTTTTTCCTTTAGATTATTTTTTTTATATAAATTTAGTTTGGTTTTAAGAGAGAGAGACCAGATCCTCTGAAGAAAGTGCTTCTTCTCCAACCACAGCTTTCATTGCCTGCACATCCTTTCCTATAGCATAATTTGCATATAGCTGAAATCAAACAGAAACGGATCAAGTCCAAAAACTTTAGAGCATGATTATGAAGGAAAGGACACTAACACAAACCAGACCTGGTTGGACACATCAGAATGGTCTCGGCGAGTCATTCCCTCACCAATGGCACTCTGCAAAAGTAATCAGCAGAAAGACACCAAAAAAGTTCCTTAAATGTGTATCGTGTATGTCATGAAGGATGCACAACTCTTGCGGAGGTGAAAAATGATAGAGTCAAGAGTGTATGCAGAGAAAGCATACCTTCATTAACCGAGAAAGTGAAGGAAGTACATTGATAGGTGGATATATCTGTTAACACCAATTTCTTATTAGCCACAGATTCATAACCTTGCAAGATTTAGAGCTGCTCGAGTATTTATAATTCTATTATGCAAAAACAAAACAAAACGCTAGGCCTGCAAAGAGAGCATTGTACTATCTCAATTGCAAAACGTGTATAGTTCCCGTTGAGAAACTAACCTGACGATTGTGGAGTTGCCTATCAATGTATATCTGCCCCTCAGTAATATAACCAGTAAGATCAGGAGTAGGATGTGTGATGTCTGGATGTGAAAAGAATACAGTCATGTGTCAAGCTTTGTCTTTGTAACAGTATCTAGCTTAGCAAGGAAGAACATTTGGTTGTGTAAAGAGAAATTTTACCGTCATTGGGCATAGTTAAAATAGGAATTTGGGTGATGGATCCATTTCTTCCTTCAATACGTCCGGCACGCTCATATATTGTCGCCAGATCAGTGTACATATACCCGGGGTATCCACGCCTTCCAGGCACTTCCTCTCGAGCAGCAGATACCTTTAGTCAATTTTAATCTTTGAGTCATAATAGTCGAAATATTTCAGGAGTTTCGTACATTTATTTTCACAGTAATTCAAAAGCTACAATCGTTTTGGTGCATATCATATAAGAATCACAAGACAGCCCCCAAAGAAACTATTACCTCCCGAAGAGCATCAGCATATGAACTCATGTCTGTTAGGATAACTAGAACATGCTTCCCACATTCATAGGCCAGATATTCTGCAGTTGTGAGGGCAATCCTAGGAGTGATGATACGCTCAATGGTGGGATCATTGGCCTACAGAGAGAGCAAGTCAATGTTGGAAATAGCGGGCATGAGTAACAGGGCATCTTGATATCGATATGGATGTATAGAAACCAGGTGAAGTTTCACCAAGTAATAAAAGAAAGAGGAAATAAAAGAAAAGGGAAGATAAGTGTAAGATGGATAAGTTACTGCAAATTACCAAGTTTAGAAAGAGGGTCACTCTCTCCATGGACCCGTTCTCCTCAAAATCACGCTTGAAAAATTGAGCTGTCTCCATGTTTACACCCATAGCTGCAAACACAATGGCAAAATTGTCCTCTTCCCCATCCTGTATTTTTGTTATCGAAGGATAAGACAAATATAAATTTTAGTAATTGAATTGAAAAGAAATAAGTAGGCATAGAGGAACAAAAGGCCGAAATCTAGCTTTAATGTTGTTCATAAAATGTCTTTATAGAAAACTTTCATCTGAAACCAATTATCTACTTGCTTCGCCATTTTAGAACTCAGTGCATTAGAATTCAGACTGTCAATTCTAAATGGCTTTACTTTTAGTTCACATCAGAAGCATAAATTCTTATACCCAGTACTCGCAAACTTTACAAAAACCAACTATTAATGGCAACAGTAAAGAAAAACAGTGATTACTTTGAGATGATCAGGTAATATTTGTTCCAGAACTAAAAAAGTTTAGGATCTTAGAACATTTCAAGTATATTTGTTAAGTTTGTAGCATAAGCTTCAAAAAAAATGCATTGTACCTCAATGAGACTTGCTGTCTTTTCCAAGCGCTTAACAAGACCAGCCTGGCGACAAATTTGTGCAGCTATTTCATTATGAGGAAGACCAGCAGCAGAAAAAAGAGGTATTTTCTGTCCACGGGCAATAGAGTTCATGACATCAATCGTAGAGATCCCTGTTTGTATCATCTCTTCAGGATAGGTTCTCTCACTAGGGTTGATGGAACTTCCTAAGAAGGCAATCGATCTTAATCATGTGAATGAAGTAGAATTAATTTTCCAATCAATTGAAAAACTTATGATGGCTAGGGAAGACTGACCAGAGATATCTAAATATGCCTCGGGCAAAATTGGAGGGCCATTATCAATGGGTTTGCCAGAGCCATTAAAAATGCGACCAAGCATATCCATTGACACCGGAGTCTTCAGAACCTGGATATTGGACAATTAAAGGTTCAGAAGTTACAAAGTGCAATGTGCAACAATAACATGGGCAGTGGTTTGTACATGTTTAGACATTGCTAAGATGTTATCATCTACAACACTATACCTCTCCTGTAAATTGCACAGTTGTATATTTGTTGTCAATTCCTGATGTTCCTTCAAAAACCTGAAAAGGGCACAGGTCTCCCGTCTCAATGTAGCATATAACGATGATTCTAATGTAATAACATGGCACCTTAACATTTGATACAAGAAAGCTTCCAAACTCCTAACCTGCACCACGGCTTTCTCCCCATCAACTTCTAAGACTTGCCCACGTCTAATTGTTCCATCTCCTAGCCGAATGTTAACAATCTCTTGATATTTTGGACCCTGAAACATATATTAAATATTCAGTACAAAATCACTCAATGGCTCTAAACAAAATGGTCACATGATAACCACAACATGGTAGGAAAAGAGCAAAGCAAAACCCACCTTCACTTTGTCAAGAATAACCAGTGGACCCGCAACACCAGAGACTGTTCTGTATTCTGTAATTAGAAACTCCTATTCAGTACACAAAATGACTTAGAAGACAAAGTTGCAACTGAGCATTCAAATACCAGATCAGCTAACTACACAATAGGTTATAGCTGAGTTGACTAATCTTAGCCAACAACTATAGTAGTTAATAATTTCATTCAAAATCAAAACATGATCAACGAACGGACCCAGTACATTAAAAAAAATGTTTCCTATTCTCAAAAACGATAATGCAGAAATGAAATCACACACAGTGATCTTCAGAAATCACCATCACAGCATACCAGACAAACTGAATGTTTGTGTTACACAAGATACGAGAGCCCAAAACAGCACTTACCCATGCCAATCTCAAGATTTGCATCCTCCATGTTGAAACTGTTTTTTTCCGCTCCCATCTTCAAATGTTAGCTGACAACACAGCAAAATCATTTAAATAAATAAATAGCCTAACACAACAAACCAGTGAAGGAATTAATGATCCAAACTCGCACACTAAGCACAATCCAGACCAAATAAATCTCATAAATCAAAACAAACTTAAACCACACCATCACCATTGCCCAATCCAAGCAACCATATCCTTTCCTCGATAGCCATAAGATTCACAAATTTTCTACTCTGAAGTCTGAATAACCAATTATCTAATGGCCTGAACTATGTACGATTCAAACCTATCAAATCTCGTGAATGAGCACAAACTATACCCCACAATCACATCACTCCAGGATCAAAACAGTAACATAAGTTCCTTGATTTCAATTCAAAATCCAGAATCAGCACAAACACCAAACCATTCCTAAATTTTCCACTCATTTCCCCCACAGTTTTCGCGGCAACCAAACAGAAATCACAGCAGACGCATCATAGAACCGAAGAACACAACGAACAGAACAACCAAAACGAAAGCTGAAAAAAAAACAGCGAACTCAAGGACCTGATGCTCATTGTTGAATCACGACCATGAAATGGAAAAGAAAAACAAATCTAGAAATCGATGAAGAAGACGATGGAGAATGTGATGGATTTGGAGAGATCTGTACCAGGAAGCAGCGCGAGAACCAGACGGAGATGATGAATTGAACCAGCTCCTCTCAGTAAATTGATTCACGAGCAGTTAGAGAAACTAAATAGCTGTATCACTCCGGTTCCTTTTGTCCGGTTCTTGCCGTTAATTAATGATGACTAGGATTTTACATATAATTCAATTGAAATATATGTTTAAGGAAAATAATTAGTGTTTAGCCTCTAAATCATTGTACAGTTTTGGAGTGTGAGAGGAAAGTGTGGAGAAGTTTCTTTTTGGGGCCAGTTAAATAACGACACGTGACTCACGTGGTCTGGGCAAGCCCCACGTGTCCTTGTTGGGCCCTTCTCTGTGATGATAGGTGAAAAGGATTGGCATATTATTTGCATACAGACAAATTGGGTAATTTACCTGAAAACATAAAGCTAGATAGGGAACTTGGCCTACATTAGATGTTTTTTAAGCTTGTTATTTCAAAAGATGCTAAATAAAAAATTATAGTGAATTATGTGTATTTAATAAAAATTTACAATTAATTATTTTTTTATCAAAAAGTTACGCTAAGTTACCCTATTTTTCATCTACAAATTCACTAAAGGGTTAATTCTTTTTGCAAAAAAAAGTTGAAAATACCCCCATAAAAATGCATAAGGAATTCAAATTACAAAACATGTATACATAATGGTTATAAATAACGAAATACATATAACGCAAAAGGATAAAAATATCATATTCAAAAATATCTTAAGCTTTTAGTTGAGTTTAACATTCAACTAAATATCAAAGTATCACATTGAAAAGAAGTGACTCGGAACACTTGATCAATATAAAAATTTAAGTCTTAACTACAAATTAGATTTATCAGGTGAATTAGACTTCAACACGTACATATATCTGAGGTCGAACTCCACTACAAAATTAATTTGTTCAGTTAAATATGATCTTCATATTTGTAAATAATCATTTTCTCTCAGGAGGTTAAATATTCAAAATATAATGAACGTATATATTCGAAACAAATTACAGATTGCTGGTATTTGTTCCGTAGCAAGCAAGTCACGTAGTTCTCCACTGCAGCTCAATCTGGATACGTCCGTTCTTGGAGTCGATTAGATGATACTTTTCGTTGGTACGTTTATTGCTAACAACATCGGTTAAACTCACATCCACGTAACCAAGAATTTCCTAACAATAAACCAACACAAAAACAAACTTCGAGTCTATTACAGTTAATAACATAACTCCTAATGTCAGTACTTCTGTAAACCAGAGCAATAATTACAAGAAACGTATTATTAAGTATTCATTTTTTCTGTAACTTGTACCTCTCTGCTTTGATAATCGTAAAGAACTACTATAAAAATGACGATTTTACCCTTATAGCTTAGATTTGTATAAAAATGACTACCTGTATGACAAACTGTCAAGTTTATGACATGTTTTTTGGAATTATCAAAGAAAATGGTTACAAGTTGCAAAAAGTAAATACTTGAGGGTATTTTTTTGCAATCATCCCTAAATCAGATGAATCTTGAAGGCATAACGTAAATTCATAGTATATGAAATGGATAAACGTACCTTTGGATGAATCAAACCCATTCTCTTGGAGATACTAAGTACTTTTACGTTAATCTTCTCGTTGGTGGGTGGTTCCTCTGCTACGAATTTAAATTCTTCTTCCCATCTCGGATCTCGGTTTTTCTTCAATATCTGCATTTATCATCCCAAATTCAAGACCATTATCAACCAAATATGTATATGAGCAATTCATAAAGGTAGTTCTCAAAATCTTCCATGGAATCATATTGAAATCAGAAGATTAAAGGATATGAATGAGTAATGTTCGGTATTATAAAAATTAAAAACTGACTATATTGTGCGATACTCATTTACTATAGGTATGTGTTTGTAGAAATTTACTAATGTTTGTGAGCAATTAATGAAGGTAGTTATGTGATAGCAAGCCAAAAATTATTTACCTTGGTTTTTTTCTTCTCTCCCCTAAAAAGTAAACGAACATATGGGTTTGTGTGGTGTTTTCCTTCTAAATCCTCAGCTTCATGGACAATAACGACCAGCAAGCCGCCACCCGAAGGTGTTCCTTCAGGAGCTTTTTCTACTACGTTTGGATCATCGAACTCGGGCAAGTCCTCGTCCTTGTACGGTTTGTACACAAGTTCCACAACAAGCTGTCCACGTGCCTTATCATTAGTCTCGTTCGGGTCCATGCTTTTGAGTAGCTCGAGGGTGAAGACTTTAGGCTCATCGGGCGTGAGCTTGTTCAATAGAACCGAGTTTACACCCATCTTGTCGTGCTTGCCAACCTGGGTAAGTGAAGATTGAGAAATCAGCTCGTGCATAATGACAATTCACTACCCTAAACTATGCATGTTTTACAAATATCACAACCCTAGTTTTTAAATGCACATTTTACAAATCACTATCTGGTTTTAAGGGTTAATTGTCAAAAACTACCCTAAAGTTTTGTCCACAAACGAAAAACTACCCTAAAGTATTGTCCACGCTTTTAG
>JAYMTN010001561.1:0-12594 GCA_036897425.1 Erodium trifolium
AGGGTTCTCTAGGATAACGATATTCGCATCCTCCTCCTCCTCCATTTGGAGGCTGTCAAAGTTGTTCTGGAGTGCCATAATTGTCTCCGTAGGGGACCGGCCCAGAGCATGATGGTTTAGAGTAGTTCCCGGTGTGTGTTGTCGAGTGGGCATGTACTGTTAAGCCAGGAAACGGGGGTAATTCCCTCAGCCCGGGACCCTATCCCGCTTGAGTACAATCGAGGGATGACCCTGATTGGGTACCCCCTACAGGAGGTCCATCGGGGACGGGAGCATGGATGCGTCTGGGGACAACATCATGCCATGTGGGTGAGAGGGGGTCTGGGGGAGTATTGCTTGCATCAAAGATCACAGTCGGGTAGTGGACATGGGGACCGAGGAGGCCGAGGACGATGGTCGTGGTACTCGGACATTGATCACCGTCAATACAACATCGAGGCCCGTCCATGATTGTTGATCACCCGATGGGTTCGGTACCAAGAGGGGCAGTGAGTTCGAAACTAGGAGGGGCAAAGGTCGGAGGGGTTTCGGGACCAGTCGTTTGACTTTCTTTTGGTACCAGAGGGGTTTGATCTGCTATAGGGTCGGTACTAGTGACATGTAGCCAGGTTGGCCGACCGCGATCGGTACTTAAAGAGTAGGACAATTGGGCTTAAAAGGACATACCTGGCCAGCGTTCATCATCGAGGTAGCAGATGATTACACTGGTTAGGAGTCCATGAAGCAGGCGTGACAACGGCGAGGCCGGTGGTAGCAGAAGCAGAAGAACAGTGGGGACGACACGAGAAGCGAGCGGCAATAGTGAAGAGCATAGCAGAACGCTAGAGGACGGGATAATTTAAAAATCACCTATTTTTAGTTTATGTATCTTAAAATGTAAATGATTAACTCACACGGACTAATAAATCAAGTGGATCCAATGAGTAACAACGACTTCATTTCACGATCCAAAATGTCTGTACATTTCTGGGTAAAAGGAGCACATCTGCTTATCATCTTCCTCATTATTCTGATGCAGAATTTGCATTCAGATTATCAGCTCCTTTAACCACTACTTTTATTCAGTAATCTGATACGAATTTACACTCATTCCCAATATCATTAAAGCATCTGCATCCAAAACTTCAGCCCCACCTGAAACCTCAACCACCGGATCAAATATTCAAACACTAGATCCCTTGGTCAAGAAAGTTTCACCGTTCAACTTCATGACTCAGAATTGAACATGATCCAGATTTGTTCCTCTCCAAACTTAATAAGACCCTGGATGTAACCTGAACATGGCACCATGTTCACTGACACTGCCTCCAGACATTCCCTTGGTTCTTTGCCATCCCCTTCCCATCCTCAAAGGCCCCGAGCTCGAGTTCCTCCTGAATGAACCACTTGCCTGCCCTCCAAATCCAACTGGTGTGTTAAAATCATATGTGGGTGTGGAGTACTGATAGCTGCTCAGAGGATGTGGTGACAATTCAGAGCCAGAACCAACCTTCCCCTCCATATCAATGGATAGATCCTCTTGGCTGGAAGTTCTTGACCCTATTTCTTTTGCCTCATCAGTATCACACTCGTTGCAAACTAGTTTCAAGGCCTGAACTACCTCCCCCATGAAAGGGCGGTGTGATACCTCCGGTTGTACACACATTGAAGCAATGGCTGCCACTTTTGCAACGCTATCCAAAGGGATGGTGGATCCAAGAGATGAATCTATCAGTACTTCCATTCCTTCTTTGCTTGCAAGAAGAGGGCGGGCCCATGCAACTAGATTCTCCTGGCCCGGTGGTTGTGACATGTCCACCGGTTTTCGCCCTGTTAAGAGCTCGAGTAGGACTACACCATAGCTGTACACGTCACTCTTCACCAGAAGGTGCCCAGTCATTGCATACTCTGGAGCAACGTACCTGGATAAAGTTATAAGAGAAAAGAAAATGTCAGATCTAAACCAGGCTCTAATACCAGTTGTTGGGGAGAACTGGGCCTTACCAAAGAGAGGCACAAACAAGGGAACCCATTATATACAAATTGGACATCACACTTGACCCAAAAGACTAGCCTATCAGGTCACGGTCCAAGGTGCCTATCAACTGTTATTCTTTTATCCTATATTTGTCCCATGTGGGATTCAAATTCACATGTGGACCCTAACATAAAAATCTAGAACATATGCTAAAGGTAGCCTAATGGAATTAAGTGCATCAGAATGGAAGTTGCATACCCAAATGTTCCCATAACACGAGTTGATATGTGTCTGCTTTCTTCATCAAGAGCAGTCCTAGCTAAACCAAAGTCAGACACTTTCGGTGTGAAATCGTTTTCTAGCAAGATGTTGCTGGACTTAAAGTCCCTATGTATGACCCGAGGGCTTGAGTCCTCATGCAAGTATGCTAAACCCCGAGCAGCTCCAAGTGCTATCTTCATTCTAGCAGCCCAATCCGGTGGAGCAGTCTCCTTGTCAATCCCTGGTAGCACAAAATGGGTGTAAACACAAACATTCCACACAAAGTTGTATGACGCACCTTCACCAAAGAGCATAACTCATACCATGTAAATGAGATTCTACACTGCCATTTGGGATTAGTTCATAAACCAAGCAGCGAGCTTGTTCCTCTGTACATATACCAATTAACTTGACTAAATTACGGTGATGGAGGCGGCTAAGCATCTCAACTTCAGCCAAGAATTCCCGCCCACCTTGCTGATCAACTCTCTTTAGAACCTTGACAGCAGCTTCGATCCCATCATCAAGAATAGCTCTGTAAACACGCCCAAACCCACCCTCTCCCAGTATTCTTGACTCCTCAAAATTATTGGTGGCTCTCTCTATATCAGCTATACTGTAAGTTTTGGCAGACCCCATATATGTAGCAATGCCAGACCCAAATGATAATGAAGCAGAACTGGGCATACTTCCGATCATAGACCCAGCTGTACCTGAAAATGTTATGAACATCAGAGAAAGCAACACTCATGGATTGACCTCATGTCACCATAGTTAAGTTAGTAGGTTAGACCACGATGATTGTGTGTAATGCATATTAGGCATGTATGAATATCACATAACCATAATATATTTACAGAATATTCTTTAGACTCTAAATGAAACTTGTAGCACTTCTCTAATATGGTACCAAGGACACAGGTTCAAACCCCACTCTCTACAAAAATATATAAACATTTATTTATTTATCTCATGTCCCTAATGGGCTTTTATTAAGTCTTATCTTCTAAGCCCTTATCTCTCTTCTCAATGGGCTCTCTCTCCTAAATAATTCACATCCAAACCCATAAACGGGCTTGTCCATGAGGGTGCATGTTAGAACGTAAGATTTTAGTTGAGTTGGTTCTCTAATATCATCAACAATAATTTCAGCACTGGGTAACACTAATCTTTCCAGTTTACCAAAAACATGACGAGGAAGAGATCAAAGAATCTGATGTTATTAAGTTGCTGATAGGCATTACCTGACTGTTTGGCAAGAGAAGGTAGTGATGCCTGAGGAGTTGGTGGTTGTTGAGAAGCATGGCTTCTATGTTTGAGCAGCAAAACCCAAGCAGCTGCAGAACACAGAACTAGAACTACAAAAGCTGACAATACAATGATAGCAATTATGCTTCCACTAAGGCCATTTTTATGCCTCTTCATCTGCACATCAACCCCAAGAGGCTTTATTGTCTGTTCATTATTGTCATTACCAGAATATGGTCCATCATCTATCATGCCAATACTTGATGGAGGCAAAGGGGGAGATGGGGGCAAACCTATATAGACAGTAAGTAGTATACATAAATTTTGCAGAAATAAATATTGAAAATTAGCTCGAGGGTGGGGATTGTGAGGAGAGAGTAGTAACCTTGATAGCGTACATATAGTACTTCATAATCACCAAAGTAAGGTTCTTTTATGTCAACTTTTTTTAACCAAAATCTCTGGAAAGTCAGAAATGCTGTGGTATTATCAAATTTCTCCCCCAGGGGTACCAAGTCAACAAGAACTATTGTCTTCTCAGGTTGCTGGCTAGCAGCATTAGCTCCCATAATGCGAACTTGACTTTGTTTCATAAAAACCCCAGATGCAATTTCAGTGGCCAGTTCTGAAACCAAAGGGAAGAAGGTATACAAATCAACACTAAGGCTCAACCCAACTTGCATAGGCCAGACACAGGCACAGAGTGATCCAGGAGGTGTATTAGTTAAAGGTTCTGTGCATATGGTTCCTGAACAATCTACAATTCGGAAGAAGACAGGTGTCAGATATAGAGTATAATGCAGACTTTGGAAAAATACAAAAACAGAACATGAGCAACATAGCAAATTAAGTCCATATACCTTCATTGGGAGGAGGTGGCGGTAATCCCAGAATGGGTGGGGGAGGTGACATCTCTGGCCTCTTAGATAAAGACCCAGAAGGAGAAAGTCGAGGATGGTGAGGGTTAAAGGACGCTGGCATTGTAGACATAAAAAGACATTAAGCAATCAGATAATATAAAGAATTCAAGAATACACTAGATGGGTCTAAAAGAACAGCATTGGGTCTTACTTGTGGTGCTGCCAGATACAGGTTTTATAGCTGGTGAGGGAGCAGGTGAAACTTGGCTCATTGATGGGCTCAAAGGGAACCGAGATCGGGTATCTGGAGTGCCTGCCGTAAAATAACAGTGTTAGAAGTTGAAAAACTGGTTGAGCTCGATTCAGGTCTGAACGAATCACTTTAATATACACTATTCTGGCACCTAAATTTGAAGGTGGAGGAGCATATTGTCCTGGCCTGCCTCCGTGGGGTACAGCTCTAAGAAAGGGTGGAGGAGCATAGTGTGTTGACCTGCCTGTTGGGGGTACTGATGGAGGGAAGGGTGGAGGAGTGCAGAGTCTTGACCTGCTTTTTGGCAATAGAGGTGGAAGGAAGGGTGGAGGAGCATGGTGTGGTGGCCTGCCTATTGGGGATACTGCTGGAGGGACTATTCGATCTATGCAAATTATTGGAAAAGAAGAAGATATCATCTCAGCATCAAAATCATTTAATTAATCCCAAGTAAAAGTTCAAATTTCAGGCAAAACAAAACCTTGCTGTTTTGATGGAGGAGAAACCAGATATGATGCAGGAGCAGGGCTTGTGACTCTGTCTCTGGGATGCTGGTCATTATGAATCGAAGTTGAAGGTGAAGAAGCAGGAGAACGATACCCATGAATGGGAGAAGATTTAGGGAATGAATCAAACGGAGAAGGAGCAACAGTAATGTGTCTGGGATTGTGCATGGGAGGAGGTGCAGCAGAAACCGAACCTGCATAAGGGATTTTGAGAGTCAGTTTACCATCTTGATAAACAACTTAAGTGGCATACACAATTTATGAACAAACATTTGGTTGGAGAATGGTTCACAGGTGGTATTGGCTCAGGTGTTTCATTTGGAGGAGGAGCATCAGGAATTCTTTTTCTTTTCCATTTAGTGCCGGTGGGAGGAGTTGATGCAGGAGAGACATCACCATCTAAGACCTCATATGGAGGACCAATCATATAGGAATAGGATATTAGTTTGTAAAGAGCTTAAATTTGAGTGTTGCATACGACAAGTAGTTTCATGTCAATAAAAGACTAGGAAAAACTATATAATGGTTTTACATTATTAAATTGGCTTTCTACTATGGTGTACTACAACTCAACCCAACAGGCACTCTATGGAGATATTTTTACCACACAGAAGTAATTGCAATTACTTTTTGCCTTAGAACAATTATGTTCAGTCATTGTAGCCACATTGTGTATTATTTCTTGGCCCGTGTTTACATGACTCACTAGAAATTATTAGAAGATAATGAAAAGCCAGATGCACTCGCTTTTCAGGTTCCTCATAGTTACTGTTTATAGCTTGAAACAGTACAAGCACATAGGAACTTCTGATAAACAAATACAGAGACATTGAAGGGTTCCAACTTCAAAGATAAGACTAACTTTGACATGAAGTTTTTCTTCACTTAGTTGTACCTGGTATAGCTGGTGGAGTTTTTCCAGGCACAACAGGGCTGATAGCAGGTGAATTTTGAGGAAGCCCAGTAGCCGGTGGCACAACATGTACTATAGCATTTGCAAAATAAAATGTCAATTTTAACTGATCTTATTACTAGAAAATTCACAAGGAAAATGAAAGTTGAATGAGGTACACCATATGGATCTTCGAAGTACTCAAACAGACCATATAAAAATGAACTTGTACATTTTTTTTTTATCAGAAAACTTGTACATATATTAGAGTCTGTTCATCAAGTTGTACCTGGTGTAATAGGGGGAGATTCTCCGGGCACAATAGGACTGATAGCAGGTGAACTGTCAGAGAACTGATTAGGCGGTGGTGCACCTTGTACTGCATTCATAAAAAAGGGTTAAATCTAACGGATCTTTTAAGTACAAACACACCAAATGGACCTTCAAATCCTTATGTGTAGGGTGACCAAACCCAGCTCCGACACAAAGTTAGAACTTTACTGCAAGTCTGCAACCCACAAGCTTAAGCTAATAGTTTGATGGCCCAACTAGTATATCAAGTGGTGATTAGATGGAAATGCTCAACCCCTCCTTGATTCCTCACAGCTACAGTTCTTCAACTTATTCAGGGAAAAACAAGCACATAATAGTATATGTACCTCCCTCTATCAACCTATGGAAAGCAACCAAAACAGAAAAATGTTGCACCTGGTATAGATGGTTCAGAGTCTCCAGACACGACCGGACTGATAGCAGGTGAATTTTCTGGAAACCTGCTTATTGGTGGCCCGCCTTGTGCTGTAGCAGTTACAAAGAAAATGCCAATGTCAATTCATATTTCTGATAGACAGTTTACAATGAAAAGGAATGTTAAATAAAACATGTAAGATGGAATGTCCATAGACAAGGTGCAATTGGAACCGTATGTTAGAAAATAAGCAACTTGTTTAGAATCAATTATAACTGTAAATCAGAGAAATCCCAATAGAATACTAATTTGATATGCACCTGGAGCAAGAGCAACTGGGAATGGGGGTTTATTAGGTGGTGCATTCCCTTTTATTGTTGGGGAAATTTCAGCAGAGGTAAGAGGTGGGGATACAGTTGGCGAATGCAGTGGCAAGGAAGGTATAGACCCTTTCATCATTGGGGGAACTGCAGTTGATGTAAGAGGTGACAATGCAGGTGGAGTTTGCAGAACTGAACCTGGTTGCCAAAAGCAGAAGATGAACCAAATAGTCAAGATTAATGAACATTTTATAGACCGGGCCAATGAAACTTACTGTTGTATGTTTTCAATAGCATGAGGAATAAACAACCTCAAACAGAGTTATACACATTCCATCCTAGAAAATATACAGGTTTCAAAAAACCAAGTTCAAGACAAATTATGAGGATTCACTTAAAGGGAAGCAAGCTCCAAACCACTTGGCCCAACAGAAGATGAGCATTGCTTGTTTCTTCTATTCACTTATGGAAGGACCATTAAAATCCATCGTCATTCAGTGAGTATTTCAGAGGAGAAATTTAATAAACTAGCCTACAGATAACGGACCAAAGAATCTAATTTTCTATTGAATATGATACAAGTTCCACTTGTGAGAGGCATATAAAATCCTGAAGTTATCTGGACAGATTATGAGATTCAATTCTTATAAAATTAAATAAATTTAAAAAATAGCACAATAAGATTAACAGAATCGGGTTTCTGAGCTCAAGGCTCACATGAAACTAAACCTTTGATCAAGCATGAATCCTATGATATGACAAATACAGATCAGTAGCTAGTGGTGTTGCATGTGAAAATGAACTAAACTAGGAGCTCTATGTTCCGGTTATGAATTTCTGCAGCTAACAATTCAGTAAACACACAGACACCAAAGTACAACTCTGTAGATCTCAATTCTACCATTCTTTTTATGCCACAAAAGCCAAATTGAACAAATTTTCAAATCCAGCATTGGGCATGCATAAAAAAATGAAATTTCAACAACCCAAATCACTAATTTGTCTCTAAGCACAAAATGCATCAAGTTTCGTAACTTTCACCAAATGGGTCTCGTCCTGTTACATCATATATCCACTAAGAAGCCTGAAAATTAGAAAGCCTACCAGTAGATCCTTGAATAGTCCAAGCAAAGACAATGACACAGAGTTCCACAAGCTGGATAACCATTATCTTCTTTGAGCTCTTCATCACCAATAATTTCAGAACCCCAGGCGCATCCTCCCAAACAATGAAGAAAACACCAGTGGGTCTCTAAATTGAATAAACTAATAGATTGGTAGCTTGAAGCAAACCCAAGGGAAAAGGGATTAGATTAGCAAAGACCCACAAACAGTGAGAGCTAAGCAACGAGAGAGCCCAGAACATGGTTTGGTGAAAAGAACACAAGAAACCATTTCCAGAGAAGCTAAGCTCCAAAACATGCAGCAGCAGAGCCTAGAGATTGTTGCTGCCATGTAAGATGGAACCGTTTCTACGGACATGAGTTATTGAGCAAAATTAAACTGACCCAGAAGAGAAAAAGTGAATGACAATTAAAAATAAAAATAACTGTGGACACCACAACACAGCAACAGCACAAGCAGTGACAAGCAACAATGTAGCAGACTGTTTTGAGGAGAGAGAGAGAGTGGGGAAGTAGTAGTTGGCTGAGGAGAGAGAAGGAGGTTCTGATTTCTGATTAATGTGCTAATTAATAACTTTTAAGGGTGGGTTTGGGAGGTTGGGTTCAAAGTAGGTGGTGGTGTTGGTGTATGCTCAATGATCACTTTTGGGGTTGAGAGGTTGAAATTGAAAGTTGCAATCTTGGGGGCTCTGTAATTGAGTAATGGGGTTGCTTCACTCTTCTGCTTAGCTGATTTTTACTTGATCTTGTTGGCCATTTTGAGGATGGTGATGTTTTTGGCACATTCATCATGTGCCTTCATCACCACAGATCTTTTATTCTATCATATTGTCATTATCTGAATCTTTCGAAAAATATCATTTTATTAGATATGGATTCAAAATTAACACTTTATTTTAAAAAAAATATTTAATTTTCGCCTATTGAACATGTGTTGGTTCTTAAATATCTAACGAGTAAATTTGATTGCTTACTAATTAAAAGGCATGTCATATTTATTTGTTTGTTAAGTACAAGTCATCAACTAGCAGATGAACAATCTCCATTCATGTGGGTACAATTTGACTAAACCAACACAACTCTCTTTTACAATCTTCCCCTCCCTCAAAACTAACAAAAAAATATTACTTTTAAAATGACAAAGACATGTGAGATTGAATTTATATATTTTCTTTCACCTTCATAAATGAAACTTCATTCAATAAAAAAAACTGACATAGCCCTACTTTATTAGCATATGAAGAAACTTTAGAATCAAATTAAACCATCTTTAGTGCATATAAATATTTAGGGGAAATGGTAAAAGAGTAAGAAAATCAAAATCCCTTGTGAAGGGGTTGTGCTGTGACCATTAATGTGATGGTAACTTTGTTAGGGCCATCAAAGAAGATAGGACACTTTTCCCATTCAATTAATTATTGACAATTGATAGGGATCTAAAGCTATGGTGGATCTGGTGCATTGCTTTTGTTGAGCCCAGATGATGATTTTGGTAGCAGCATTAAAATTGTACCAAAGCCATTTCTTGCTTCAAAGGAACTACAGAGTCACATGGCAAGCATTTTTTTTGTCAGAGAATAAAGAGAAGGAAAAAAAACAGTAGGAAAGTAAAATGTATATCAGAGAAAGAGAGAACATAACCAGGAACCCAGTTTGGTGGTTGGGTTTGATCTGGAAGACATAACACATCCAAAGAATATTAATTATGCATTTCACACAATAGGATCTCATTATTCATCATGAGAATTGTGCACAAAATGCATGAATCTTCCCAGCAAAAAAGGATTTTAAAAGGTGGGGTTCAATGTACTATTGTTGAAATAGTGAAGGATAAAATTGATGATACATGTCATGGTTTGCTTGCTCCCCACTCCTAGCCTAAGAGAATGGTAAGCTTTCACCACAAAACTTACTCACCAACCCTTTCCCTTTGACACACTCAATTCACCCAAAGCAAAAGTAATGCATATTCACAACTGATAATGAGAGATGCATAAGTGCATGTGTGTGTGTGTGTGTGTGTCAAAAGAGATGGATGGATTGATCCAATCATAAGGCTTATGAATTTGAGAAGAAAAGGTTTCTACTTTCAACCCCAACTTGCACAAACTCTCTCTCTCTCTCTTCATGCCATGTGCAATTGTGCAAATATGCAATTACATCTCATAATCATTCAGAGGAAAAGTTCATATTTTATTCCTAGTTAAGATTATAGAAGTAAACAATGGGCACCAACTTTTGTATTGTTGTCCCTCAACCTCATCCCCCACTATTGTGGTAAGGCTGCAAAAGGAGACATTATCTATATGAATATAGTTCTTGCTCCTTCCCACCCACCTACCCACTCACACAGTGCTCGCATTGGGATTTAAGTTTATGTTTGATCCTACCAAAACCTAACTCTCAAGACAGATGGGAGATTATATCATTATTGCAATTTTAAGTCTGAGACAGACCTTTTACTTCTAGGCCTGGTCTGGCTTCCCCCAACAACTATAATGGGCCCAGTCATTACAAGCCATGAGGTTTCTGAGTCTCTCATTTTTGGCCCCTTGATACATGCCCTGGATCAGTCATGGATCTTGCTCTACATCTTGTGGCCTTGCTGTCTGGCTTTATTTAGAGTTACTCACCTGGGCTTGTGTGTGCACCTACAGCTCTCACTAGCACAATAATAGGAGAGGGAACCAAACACTGTCACTTCTGAGTTGTTGAATTGAATGTAATGATATTTCACTACACTGAGTCACTGACCAACCACATATGCAGTTTCTCCATAACTTGGAGGAAAAATGAAGTAATACAAGCTCATGACTTTCAAAAGACTCTTCTGCCATCTTTGTTGAAGGAACAATGCCACCTATCAGAGCCATGTTTAGCAGACTTGCCAGAACCTGTAAATTGTTCGAGTTTTGCTATTACAAATCCATCTTTAAAACACTATCCACATATCTACTATTTATGCTAAGTTATAAGATTCACAAGCATGAGCAATAACAAGACACCGTGTTCTCAGGTGAACACATTACCTCCCCCATATCAACAAATACGAAGTTAGAAAAACACATTATAGCTAGCAGATTAGCATAAGTCATTATCCTGACTGAGCTCAGAATCCTTCATCATCTTCATTAACAAGTTATAGCTGCAGGTATAAGAAACTAGATTTCCAATTGAACCTGTCCCTAGTAATTTCCCCCCGTTTTAACCATT
Source organism: Erodium trifolium (assembly GCA_036897425.1). Taxonomy (NCBI): domain Eukaryota; kingdom Viridiplantae; phylum Streptophyta; class Magnoliopsida; order Geraniales; family Geraniaceae; genus Erodium; species Erodium trifolium. The sequence goes on from JAYMTN010001561.1 coordinate 11,323, forward strand.
GGTATCTACGATGAGGAGAAACATCAAAAGAGGCTAAACATATCAATTTTTCTCTAGCCAAGAGCGAGACAATATGTTTTCAAAGTAAAAATTTAAGACGATGACCATATTTGTTAACAGGGAAGCAACAGGCATAATTTATTTAGGACAAAGGCATAGGAGACATTAAGATAAGATGACATTGAACTGGAAATGGAATAGTAAGACATGCTTGTCATGATCATACACTCTAAAGTCAAAACCCAACTTTTTAGCAGCTAAATAACCAAATCTAAAGTGACAGTTACTTTGGAAGATGGATTAGGAATGGACTACAAAATCATGGCTGAATAATTAGATTATCAGTTCATTTCTGGAAACAGTATTAGAACAGAAATTAGTAACAATTGTATGAAAATGATGATTACACATTACATAGGCAAGTTGGTTAAACTCATCAATTTTACTCACAGTCACAGTACATATGGGACCAAGACACAAGTGGAAATCTGCAAGTGTCATTCATGTCATAGTCAAACATATTAAGATGGTTCAATGATCTACCAAGTTCAATTTCACACAATCATAAACTAATTACAACAACACACGATACACTCGATGCTCGCTCTGTCTCCAACCAGAACACATCAAACAAATCAAGCAATGTAGCGCTCAAAACTGACACTGCACATTAATTTTGATTCAATATTACCGTTGATAGCGAATCTGATCGTGCCTTTCAGCTAATACTCGCAAATCGTCAATCCGGAAAACCAAGTTCTTCCGGCGGAGACGGCCAGAACGCCGCCGCGGAGTGCAACTCTTGACGGAGACGCGAAAGAAGCGACGGGGGCGAGAGTGTGACATTTGGTAGGAGAATGGAGTATCTGCTCTGCAGCGTGAGGACAGAGCTTTGTGGGCTTCAGGTCGCAAGACAGAAGCGAAAGAAACTGATTGGTTTAAATGGGCCAATGCAACTTGCAAGACCCAAATCGTGAGGGGAAAAAATGGACCAATTTAGCACCATCGATACTGGGTCCTTCAGTACAGTTACCGCTTACCGGCTTGTTTCCTAATAGGCCCAAAAACTCATTTTTGGTCGGTGTTTGCCCTGCGAAAAACGTTTGGCCTTACTGAAACGCCGAACACTCGGCGCAACAGTCGATGAAACCTGTTTGACGATTCGAATGCAGGGTCACTATGGAGCGTTCTCTTTGAAGGACGAAGAGATGATGAGAACGTTGTTGTGCTCGACCTTTCGGGCACCACCACCACGACCAGGGGCGGAACCAG
>JAYMTN010001562.1:0-12590 GCA_036897425.1 Erodium trifolium
AAAAAATTGAGGGGGGGCACGTGCCCCCCCTGGGCACCATGTGGCTCCGCCACTGAGAGGAACCCACCATAGTTGACACAAAAAATGCAGTAGTAGCAGAACCAGCAAGCATATCAATATGCAGCTTACATAGCAGTTTAGAACAATTTTCAACAATTCAACGTTTACTGAGGAGTTGAACTTGCAAATTCTGCAAGGAAAGGCTTTCTTTCCCTAAGAAAAAAATTTATGTGGCAAAAGTTTAAGCAACTTTATCCATGATTTTTTTTATTGCAGCCAATATTGAAGGGAAAAATATGGAAGAAAGAACCTAAAAAAGAAGAGAAATAACATGTATTAGCTTCATCAGTCCATCAAGCTAAAGTCTTCTGCATCTTATCAAACAATGTCGTCCAGCGATGAAGCAATATTTCTAATGCATTTGATTTGACAAATCAGTTGCCCAAGTTATATGCTATTTAGAGCCTCTTAACTAGCTCCACAACTGAAACTCCTGCCACCGGATGGGCTAGGAAATGTATCCAAAACAGGCCTTCCTAAGAGTAGCAGTCTGCAGACTGTAAGCAATTATATCTATGATTTTTATTTCAAACAGTCACTAATAACTTATAGCCTAATCAAGGTGTTAGTTATCTTGAACACTAGAATGTCCTGTCTTAATAGATGTAATAGGCTTTGATAACAAGATCTATTGAATAAAAACAGTGGCAATGCATTTGGTCCAGGCTTTGCCTAGCCCCAACAACTAGGTCCATTCCATTGTATAGCACATTAGCACCTTTGAGCTAGACTCTACAGTAAGACTCTAATGGCACAAATGCTATTCTACAAAAACAAGCAACAAATGAATACAAAACAAAATTATTTAATTTAAGAGCTTGGAATAAAAAAAATGGATGCTTAAGTTTCTCACATTGAAGCATAGAAGAGCACCACAATTCAAGAATTAAAGTCTAGAACTGATAGCAATAAATCAAACCCAGTTCAGAAAAGGATCGTTCAGTCACAGTCCTATATCATAAATATCCTCAAATAAATAGTAACACACCAACCCAAATAGACCAAAACTTCACTTTCAACCTAATTGCACATAGTTGAAATCAAAGATTTTCTAAGACATAAACGCGATTAACTTCAATTAATCACTTATGAGGTTCTGATTAATCAATCCAACGTCAAAAACCATATCTAATTCTTCAGCTCACAAACTCCCGAAGGTCAACAGAGAATACAAATTAAACCCGATCCAAAGTCAGCCGCGTTGACTAGCAGAAAAGCGATCAAAAATTCAAATCCCCTATGCTATGAATTTTCGTATCTGCCAAACCGAGTACACAATGACCATACTGAGAAAACAAAGAAGATGAAATGAGAAGAGCAGTACCGTGGAGCCGGGGCCGATGGAGCGGTTGGAGAGAGCGGAGGCCAAGCGACGGCAGCGATGGAAGGTCTGGAGCCAGGTGAAGTGGCGAGATCCGTGGACGATGGATTTGCGGGAGGGGTGAACGAGAGCGGCCCTCTGGAGGAACCATATCGGAGTGAGGGCGGTGTAGTTGGCGGAGTTCTTGGGCAAATCGTCGATGTCTCGTTCTCTCTCGGCCACCATGGCTCGGTCTCTCTAGGAAAAAGTGTGGTGTAAAGTGGTTCGATGGTGTGTGTACGTTGTCGTTGAGTTGAAGGAGCTTATTTATATACAGAAATGGAGGAGTGGGTAGAGTGATCAGAGGCACACAAAAATGGGAGACTGAGGAAGGAGGCGATGCCTTCACCGTTGGATTCAAATCTATCTGTCCCGGCTTCTTTCTGATTGGCTGATGGTTTTGTCGTAGAGTGGATTACGAGTAAGGAAGGCGAATCCTTGTTCCGTTTTGCTTTGCCCCACCGTGCTTGCCTTCTTTTAGTTTACCGTTCAATAAATAATTGAGCCGCCACATTATAGGAATACTTTTTTGAAATATGGATGTATTTTATTGCTTACAGTAAATCACTGTTCAAAGCTGAAACTATTACATCCGGAACAGGCAAAATCTGCCAGTCATAATTTTCCAAAATCTTTGCATTTCTAGCTAGATTATGAGCCACTCCGTTCGCTTCTCGTCTAATGAACTGAAGCCTAAAGCCTTCCATCTGACTCAGTAATCTTCGACAATCTGCAATCACATCTCCCAATGGTGACACCATATCGGCTGTGCTCAGTACAGCCTGAACTACCCCCAGGCAATCAGACTCAATAATTCCCCTATGATATCCCAGATCTCTTATCCATCTTAAAGCTTCACGTAATGACAACGCTTCAATGGTTTCCGGGTCTCTGATTCCCACAAACAAAGTGCACTTAGCTGTCACCAACCTCCCATCATCTCCCCTGCATACCATTCCCCCACCACCCCCGTCATCCTCTATAATTGCCCCATCGAGGTTGATTTTGACCTCACCATCTACAGGCTTCACCCATTTCTCCCTCCTGCTAACCGGAACTGATCTTGCTTGCGACTGCCTTTCATGGGTTAACTTCCATTCGGCCAACATAGTGTGTCTCATGTATTCCATATCTGTTGCAGTTAGGGCTTTATTATCCCAAACCCTGCAATTTCGCCCTCTCCACAGAGCCCACCACAGTAACATTATGTCCTCTACCCTGCTCATTGAACCAGACATCTTCTGCGCCAAGAACCAGTCCTTCAGACTTTGATCGGCTCTCGGACTTACTCCCCCATCACGCCTCCAAACTTCACGAGCTTCCATGCAATTAAAAAGTACATGCTCTTCCGTCTCCGGGACTCCACACACGTCGCATGCCTCTGAAATCTCTACCCACCTCTTCCTTAAATTCACATTAGTCGGGAGGGTCCCTGTGAGAATCCTCCAAACTAGGTGTTTAGTTTTTGGAGGTACCTGCATTTTCCAAACAAAACCCCACACTTCATCCCGCTGCTCTTCATCCCATCTACCATTTCTACGTTGCAACATTTTATAAGCTTCCTTTACTCTGTAATTCCCATCCCGCACTCCCCACCAATACCAGCTCTCCCTTCTCCTTTCTGTCCCTATAGGCACTGCCCCGATTGCCAAAGCCACCTGCTCCTGAAACATCTCCCGTACCCTATCCATTCTCCACCCCCCTCCCTCATTCCACATCAAAGAAGCCACTGGTTCATCACTTCCTTGCCCATAATTAATAATCGTACTCCCTGGCTCTACCGGGATCCAAAAAGGGTCCGAAATTGGTACACCAAGTCCATCTCCTATTCTTCTCCTAGCCCCCAATCTAACAACTTCCTGACCTGCCATTAAGCTCTTCCAAACATAACTGCACCCAGGTTTTAAATCAGCAACAATAAATTCAGTACCCGGATAATATTTGGCCTTCATGACTCTCGCCACCAAGCTTTGCGGATATTGCAGTAGTCGCCACCCCTGCTTTCCCAACATTGCCAAGTTGAAATCATATAAATGTTTAAAACCCAGGCCTCCTCTCAGCCGATGATCACATAAATCTCCCCATCTCTTCCATCTAATCCCCTTCCCCGATCTGTTATTATGACACCACCAGTAACCATTCATGATCACCTCAATCTCCTGTATCAGTTTCTTAGGGAATAAGTACACCCCCATCGCGTAAGTAGGCAATGCTTGGATCACCGCTTTTAAAAGAACTTCCTTGCCCGCTTTACTCAAATACAATTCGTCCCATCCCTTTAACCGCTTAATAATGCGATCTTTCATATAGCTAAGGCTCTGATGTCTGCTCCTTTGCATAACTGCAGGGAGCCCCAAATACATTCCTGGGTCATTCACTTCACGCATACCCAATAAATTTAAAATTCCATGTCTCATTGCAACCTGAGTATTAGGACTAAAAGTAATGGAGGATTTGTCAAAATTTACTACTTGACCTGATGCCGCTTCGTAATCAGTCAGCACCTTCTTCCACACTACAGCCTGAGTGACTGAAGCCTCGGAGAACATAAAGCTGTCATCTGCAAAAAATAGGTGGGACACACGTGGAGCTCTGACTGCCACCCGAACTCCTGAAATAGTGCCGGCCTGTTCTGCTTTAGTGATCAGCCTCGACAGCCCTTCAGCACATATAATAAATAAATATGGCGATAGAGGATCCCCCTGTCTGATCCCTCTTTCCACTGTCAACGGACCAATCCTCTTCCCCTCAACTGCAACCCAAAGCTTAGCTGTCCTGACACACTTCATTATCAATCTTACCCAACTTTCCACAAACCCCATCCTTCTCATCAGCTTCTCAAGAAATCCCCATTCAACTCGGTCATATGCTTTACTCATATCGATCTTCATTGCCATCTCCCCTTGTCTCCCTTGAGTCTTTGATTTAAGGTGGTGCAGTATTTCCCCAGATAGGATGATATTGTCAGTGATCAGTCTACCCTTTAAGAAGGCACTCTGGGCTTCTGAAATAATACCTGTAAGAATCCTCTTCATTCTGTTTATAATGACTTTAGTCACTACTTTGTATAAGACGTTACACAATGCAATGGGCCTGAAATCACTCACCCGTTCCGGGCGACTCACTTTCGGTATCAGGATTAGATTTGTGTCGTTCAAACCCGCCGGTAAGTCACCTGTTAAGAACACCTCCTGCACAAATTTAACTACATCTTCTTTCATAACATCCCAATACGTGTGATAGAAACCCGGGTTATACCCATCCGGGCCCGGGGACTTTAACGCTTGCATGCTGAACAACGCCACCTTGATCTCCTCTTCCGTAACCGGTCTCATTAATTCTTCATTTTCCTCCCGCGAAACAGCCGGTCCAACTAATTCACTGATAGTATCATACCTTTCACCCTGGGACTTAAACACTTCTGAAAAGTACTCCTCCACAACGTTCCCCAAACCTGTCGACCAAGTCTTCATATCTCCATGCTTATCTCTCAACTTTCTGATTTTATTTCTTCTACGCCGCGAGGATGCCTTTCTATGGAAATATTTTGTATTTGCGTCTCCCTCTTTCAGCCAATGTTGCTTAGCTTTTTGCTTCCACCTAACATGTTTCGTATGAAGAAGTTCGTTTAGCCTTTTTCTGAGCCTCACGATCTCCTCCCCATACTGGGCTCCCTGTCTCCCCAGTAAAACATTCATTCGTTCTTGACAATCTTTAATTTTATTCTCAAGTCCTGCATGATGCCTTCTCGCCCATTTACTCAACTCTGACGCTAACCTTCTTCCCTTTTCCATAATCGGTTGTCCCGCTTCCTTCAGCCAACTATCTTTTATCAGCTGGCCACAACCGTTGTCCCCTGCCCAACTTTGGTCGAACCTGAAACACCACTGATTTCTCTCGATTCTTTCCATGCCCCCTGTTAGTACTATAGGAGCATGGTCCGAAGAAGAGAGGCCCCCGTGCTTCAAAACAGTGTCCGGAAATCTTCTTAGCCAACCTTGGTTCACCACTGCACGATCAAGTTGGCTCTCCATGCCCCCCGGCCTATCCCTCCCTACTTCCCACGTGAATTTATAGCCTTGAATCTCCACATCCCGTAACTGACAATCTTCCAAAGTTTCTCTAAAACCTGTTAATAAATTCTCCGGATATGGATTTCCACCTTTCACCTCCTCATTACTAAGCACATTATTAAAGTCTCCGAACATCATCCACGGTATAGTCTCACTCGTGTCCATGCTTCGAATTAGTGCCCATGTTATATGCCTCTGATCCCTTCTTGGTTCACCATAGAGGCCTGTTATCCTAACCACATCGCCACCCTCCAAAGTAAACAGTATCTCAATATGATCATTGGAATACTGTTTTAAAACTCCATCCTTCTCATGCCTCCAAAACATAGCAATACCTCTGCTTGCCCCCCTACTATCCACTGAGAAGCAACCCTCCATACCAAGTCTCCTCTTTAAATTCTGAATTGTGAATCTATCACTCTTTGTCTCACTCAGAAAAACAACATCGGGCTTCTTTCGAGTTACATACTCTATTATGACCTGGGGTGCCCGAGGGTTACCAAGCCCCCGGCAGTTCCAAGCAATGGCATTCATTGGAATTGGCGGGCTGCTTAGCAGCCCTCGCCATTACCAACAATGAATTCTCCTCTGAAGCAGAAATAAACCTTTCAGGTTCCAGATTCAAATCAACGTTCTCCACATCACATTTCCTCTTACCCAGCTTAATCTGCTGTTCTTCCTCTGTACTTCCCTCTGTTCTCACTTCCTGAACTCTTCTCAAAATTTTACAAGCCTTGAGTTTACTCCCCGACTTATGCCCCACCTCCATTCCTTTAGTAGTGTCCTCTGGTACTACATCCTGTCCTTCATTAAATGCATTTTTCAGAGACATCAAAGCTTTGGAAACAGGTACGTCCTTACCTCCCATCCCATGTATCCCTTCCTTCTTCTTATCTGCACTCACTATTTTATTTTCAACTCTGATCTTGCTCATATTCTCAAAAGTGGACCCCTTCCCATCCACACCTTTCTTGTTACTCACTACCCCACTACCTCCTTGACTTACTCTCCTTACTGTTGGAGTTTCTGTATCAATTCGCATAAAAGCTTTTCCAGTACCCTCCCCTTCTTTCCTCCATGACCCATCTCCATTACTCCTTTCCCCTACTCCCGTTCTCATTCCACCCATAGCTCCCGGGGCGTCAGTCTTCATATGCGAACCAAATTTACCCTGCACCTTCGGTTTCTCATCATCACAATCTTTCTCAGTGTGCCCCAGTCGCCCACACTTGAAGCAGAACTCCGGCAGTCTCTCATATTGTAACCTTACTATAGTGGGTTTACGATCCCTTCCGAGAGTAATACTTGTCGTGTTTTTCAATGGTTTGCCAATAGGCCATCTAACCCGAATTCTGAGATAATCCTCCATAGCACGATCATATTCATCAGTTTCTGCTTCAATAAAGTTCCCCACCTTGTTCCCAATTGCCTCCCCAACCACCCCAGTTAACGCCCGTACCGGGAGATTGGACGCATGAACCCAGATCGAAGTATAATCAAACTTGAGATCCGCAACGTTTTCACCAGTTGAGAATTTTTCCATAGCTACTATAGCTTTATTGAAGTGCCAGGGTTCCATATTCAGTACCCTATTCCTCTCTCGTTCAGATTTAAAAAAGAAGCCTGTGATATCCGGGGCTAGAGTTAGAGTTAGGGCGTCCCTTGTGTTCCACGCGTTTTTCATCACAGATCGGAAGACTTCATCTCTATACTTCTTCCCCGTGAGTACTTTCACCGCCAGTCCTATCTGATATTTCTCATCTCCTTCCTGCAACACTTCTTCCGGAATCACCGTCTCCTCCTCGTCATCGCTGTCAATAACAACCCCCTTTAATCTCTCCTGCAACTCCTCCATCACCTTTCACAGTAGATCACTTGACCCAATACGAGACTCCCTTCTCTCCGTATCAGTTTGTCAACAAGCAAACCCTAAGCCGAACAATCCGTCGGTACCAAATCCACACAACCACAAGTGACGGCGGAACCAAACTTTGAGACCGAGAAAACCGGACCAAAGACGTATAATCGAGATAAACTAATTAAACATATATATTGAATACATAATTATTAGTTTTCCTATGTATGTAAAAGAAATCACATTATTTGATTGGTTGGGCTTGTATCAACAATCACATACTTTTATCTTAAGAACTTTAAAAAGGGCCGTAGTTCGAATAGTGGGCTTTTAAGGTTTGGTTTTGATAAGCCCATTTACTCGGATCGGGCCGAAATTGCGCTACTGGGTCCAAGCCCAATAACAAGTGACAAAAATATCCGAGTTTCACGAGTTAACTCAAGCCCACTCGTCCGAGTCTCTCCCCTTCGAAGGTGAGGGTCGAAACCTGAAAACTCTGACGATCGGTTCAGCGAGAGAGAGAGAAGAAGAAGAAGGCGCGATGGGAGAGACAGCGTCTTCAGCTGAAGACGAGTTGCTTCTGAAGAGCTTCTTCGCCGAAGTCAGCGAAGTGGAGAGAGACAACGAAGTCATCAGGTAGTTCTCAAAACTCAATCCATGTCTTTCTATGAATTCGTCGTGATTTTTTTTTTCATTTCGATTTTGTCTCGCCACCTGATTTCGATTCGTGACGATTAGGATTTTCTGATGTTCTCATATCCTCGTGATTCTTCATACTTGTGTTCACTTGTTCCTGATTGAATTGAATTGAAGCTTGTTTTGGTTGGGGAATTTCATATGCATATATGTATGAATTGAGAAAGATAAGGCTGTTGGATTGGTTGATAGGCCACAAGCTGAAGGGATTGATATGGTGGATTTTATTCTACCCTTGTGATTAGGGTTTTTGGTGGAGAGAAAGGGTGCGGCAGTGAATAAGCTAGACGAAGGGTTTGTGTGATGAGTTGATTGAGTAAAATCAAAGAGGAAAAGTTTAGGATTTAAGGGTCTTTATCATTTTACACGCTTACGCTAAATGTAGTTTGGCTATGTGCAAACTACTACAATGAAATTTGGAGTCAGTTTTCCAAATTTTCCTTTGAGCGTGCTTCAATGAAAACAATGTATGATTTGGGTGACTCAAAATGGTAAGGACACCATACTTAACCACCCAATAGTCATCTCAAGCGGATATGAGGCACCGGAGAACCCATCTATGAATCCTTCATTAGGGAACAATTTAATCATCATGCATAGGCCAAAACCTTAAAATCACGAGTCTTCATCTTAAAGGACTCAATTTTTCAAGTCTGAAAATAATTTTATCCCCTTGAATTGAGAATATAAAGATGAAGAGTCTTCATCATAATTGTCCCAATCTAATAGGTTGAGATGAAGAGTTGTTTTTATTGAAATAAACTGTTGCAGAGAAAAAAGAACAGAAAAACTGCCGAGTGTTTCTGATTGATTATGTTTTTCTTATTGTGATGTTCTATTTTCTAACTTCATTTCTTTTATTTCCTTAAAAACACTTGTATTCATAATTACTTATCATGTTGTTGTCAATTTGTATTGTTGCACTCTGCTTATAATATTTTGCCCATTTGGAAATGTTCCTAAATATTACAGGATCCTTTCATGCTTCAAGTTGAATCCTTTTGAGCATTTAAACCTACCATTTGATTCGCCTCCAGATGACGTGAAAAGGCAGTATCGCAAGGTAATCCGTCTTTCCAATTTCATTGAAAATGTTAATTATTTCTTGTATAGTAGATCTTCCATCCATTGACTTATTTTCCATTAAATGCTTGAAGTTATCTTTGCTGGTTCATCCTGATAAATGCAAGCACCCACAAGCAAAGGAGGCATTTGGAGGTATGCAGATTTATGTTTTATATATATGCAACATATTCACAATAAACATTTTAAATTCTAGAGAAAATGTCATTATGTTCTCATTGTTGCCGCATTTGTTATGATATGATGTCAGAGGGTGGTGGGTGAGACTAAAACAACGATTCTTGAGATGATGGGGGGCTATGATATTACGATTTTTAGGATGTAATTTAGTATTCAATTGTTCAAGTGAAAATATACTGTGAAGCTAGTTACATCTCTTAGAAGGTAAACTTTTAGGGATAATTGATAGTTCTCATCAGGCATTATTTAGAATCAGAAAGATCTCCTTCAAGTTGAATTTATTCTTTTAGATTTTGGGTTAAGTTTGTTTTGAATTAAATAGGCAATACTTGGGTTCTTCAACTTTATACGATCAGTTGCTCCCACCAGTATCAATCGAGCCATGTGCTAAGAACTATGAAGCACCAATTCGCTTCGGACATGATACGGACACAGGACACATCACAAACATGTGATTCAAAAAAATCATATAACAGGAAAGGTCAGGATACATAAATAGCGTAGGTATAAAAATATACTATAAGTTATCAATCATGTGAACTGTAATTTTTTAAATATGTTGAAGTTGAATTTAACCACAAAAATGTCAAATCACAATTCAAACATTGCTGTTGCTAACTAAAAACAGTAATTGTTGAATAAAAAGAAGCAATGCACTCCACTTTTGACAAACTAAGTCATTAGGCAATAAAACAATTATTAAGATTAGTTAATTTGAAAAATCCACATCAGACATCAGTAGTTTATTCTTTAAGGGATACAATAGGATTCAAGTGTCTGACACAAGAATCCAACATGATTCTTCACCCTAAGTGTTGAGTCTGTGCTTCATAGACTAAGTCTAAGAAGATATTTCATTTGCAAGCTTGATTTTTGTCATTCTCTAATTGTGTTGAAAACTTGTAACCTGGGATAGGACTGGCAACGGGAAGATGATCAATTGGTCGGAATAATGCATAAATATAGAAATAGAGTGACTTTATTTTAGTGTCTCTTGGTCCAAGACTTGTCATAGAACTCACACTAATCCCAAAAATTAAACTGCAATTCAGTATGCAATGCATTTACATTTGTTTTGGGCTATCATCATCATGTGCGATTTTAGGATGTTATCTCTGCATGCTCATTTTGGCGCCATGCTATCCTTGATGGCCTACTTTGTAAAAGGGCACATCTGATCCTCTGATTTATGGTTCTAACATCCAAATCTTGTCAATGTCATCTTGTAAGTGAAGAAGGAATATCAATGCCAACCCTGAGTTTAGTATAACAATTCTGTAGAACTTGCATTTTCAAATTATTTTTACCCTCTAATGATGTCAACTTTTTACTTGTGAGCAGCGCTAGCCAAAGCTCAGCAACTATTACTTGATCAACAAGAGAGAGATTACCTTATTAGTCAAATTAATTCTGCAAAAGGTCAGTGATTTGATTACTTGTTTGAAAATTTCTCTTACCTGTTTTTTTGTATAGTATAAGGGAATTTCTTGATTAATTGGTTCTATATCATGCCTTCGTATGTGTTCTTGACCTAAGCACCGATTAATACTGCAAAATCATTAATGCTACCAATTTCCGTAGGTCTGGCAGAAAAAAAAAAGATGCCCTCCCTTCCTCTTCGTCTTCTGTCCCCTCCTCCTCCTCTCTTTGGCTATTCTACCCAATCATCTTAAAAGCAAATGTGCTATTGCATTTGTGTTTTTCTCTATTCACATATTAGAGTATATATATAGGATTACAAGCTAACAACTTCCTAAGATATAGGATATACATCATATCTATCTAATCCTAAGATACAGGATATAGGATATTAGTGGGAATTCATGCATAACTAACTTACTAAAATGGAAAGTGGACAATAATTTTAGAATAATACTTTTTAGGAAATGGACACTTATTTTGGAACAGAGGAATACTACTCTTGCCATCTTTATGCTGTGTATGAAGTATTCTATTTTCTCTAAGTAATATGATGTCACTACATGCCAGCTACTTTGCACCATTTGCGAATTTTGAATTATCTTAAAATTTTAGAAGAGTTGACTCATTTGTATATAAATTTACTGCAGCTGAACTTAGAGCAAAGAGGAAGAAGCAGTTGAAGAAAGATACAGCTTCTAAATTGAAGTCATTGGTTGATGAGGTATGAAGTTTTGACGTATGTTCGATATATTCGCTGTGCATCGTGATAAATCCTCAGTTGCATTTTTGGGGTTCTCTAATCAAGTACTTCATATCTTGGATGCCTTACCGGATAATGTTAATTATAGGGAAAACTACATTTACATACCCACTTTGACCTTTCGCTATCAATAAAACACCCTAAAGGTAAGTCGTTATCAGTAACACGCTGTACCTTTTGAATTAATAAAAAACATCCCGATTTACACAGAAAAGGTGACGCCTTTATCGGGAACACGCTGTCGCCTTTTCTGATAAATGAGAAAGGTGACAGTGTGTTCCTGATAAAACCGTCACCTTTTCTGCCTAAATGGGTGTTTTTGATTAATACGAAAGGTGACAGCGTGTTGCTGATAACGACTCACCTTTTTAGGGTGTGTTATTGATATCGAAAGGTCAAAGTGGAGGTGTTAATTAAGTTACCCCTTAATTATGAGTTTTCTCATCCATTGCTCAAGGAAACTATGATGATTAAAGATCAGTTAACATGCTTGTTCGATATAATTGGATCTTAGGCCAAAAAAAAAAATCTTTAGTTGACGATGGTATTCTTCTTTGGTACAATGCACAGGGAAAATACGAGCAAGAACATGAAAAGTCAGAGGCGTTCCAGCAGGAATTGAAGATGAAAGTTCGAGAGATACTGACAGATCAAGAATGGAGGAGAAGGAAAATGCAGATGCGGGTACATGCTAGAACTCGGTCATTTTTACTGACTTCATTTGGTTCTTCTTGTCTGAAGCATTATCTTTATGAACTTTCTGTCTTGCTGTAGATATCTGAAGAGGAAGGTAGATTGAAGAAAGATGAAGAAGAACAAAAGGAGATGTGGAAGAGAAAGCGGGAGCATGAGGAGCAATGGGAAGGAACAAGAGAAAAGAGGGTTTGTTTCTATCTTTACTGTCTTCTCTGATATATTTTTAATGTGATATGTGCCCATTGGGTCTAAAACAGAAGGTTATTTTCTTTTGTCACTAGCTTTGGCTTTAAGTTAAAACTGGTAATCAATGAATTTTGAGTACCTTTGAGTGGATGTAAAATCTTAGGGATAATTGCAAAAACTTGCGGTGAACTATGCATGTTTTGCAAATACTATTGGTGA
>JAYMTN010001563.1:0-12588 GCA_036897425.1 Erodium trifolium
CATCCATTTGGGCTTAAGTAACCATAAATGGGCTTTTGGGCTTTTCCATTTAATGAAACCAACCCAACAAATACATACTAACTACGTTTTTCTAGTTAAATATAACAAAGTATATCGTGGCAAGAAAATACCGGTAGGTGTCTCCGTGTATGGGTTAGTGACTTACATCACACCAGGAACTAATCACGAGGGCAAAAGTTTTTCCTTACATCACCCTTATAAACCACTAAGGTGCCCTAAATCCAAGATGTTGTTTGGACGATGTAAAGTTTGTTTCGAACAAGTGGCTAGTCAGCAAAAACAAATGTCAATAAAGGAGACGCTACTCAGACCCTTGATTTAGGCTCGTTTCGATTTTCTATGTCTCTCCATCACTGTGTTGATGGGGACATGTCGGTCTCTTTAGGTGTTGGCCTTCAATAGATTTTATTGGTCTTCAGCCTTTCTTGGAAATCGAGAGGATTCTGTTTCTTTGTGTTGTGAGTTTCGGTGGTTTTGGTCACCGATCTATTTTTGTCATTATGCGGTGTTGGTCGCCGACGTGTCGGTGTCTATTCCTCTCTTTGAGTTGGTGGCCCCAATGAAATAGAGTGTTCTCGACCAGCACGGGTAAGGTTTGAGGTGTTTTGTTTGGGTGTTAATTAACTGTTTGTTTTTGGGCTTCATGGTTGGAAATCAGGGTTTTAGACCTTTTCTGTTTTGGGCTTCATGGTTGGAAAATCCGAGAATTAGACCTCTTCTATTTTATGTGCTTCATGGTTGCTAAATTCGGGTTCCATAACTTTTTATGTTTAGTTGCTTTTGTGCTGAATGGTTGTAAAATTTGGTTGTTAGGCCTTGGTTGAGGTTCCTTACAGAGGAATGCTCTTTGTTTGTATTGGTTCAATCCTTTAGGATCCGTCATTTGTATTGAGGCTAAGACTTGGTCAGTCCTCTAGTCTTCCTGTTTTGGTCGAAACTAGTTTGGTCATCAGGTTTGTACGGACTATGCCCTTGTTCCACATCTTTCATCCTCCGAAAGATGGGTTTCATAAAATTTCTTTGTTGATAAAAAAAATGTGAAGGATTACTTGGGTGACAAAAGAAATCCTAACTCGTCTTGGATTACATGGTGACCTAGGCGAACTATAACAATGTGTCGCCTAAGGGTGTTCAAAAATATCCAGTGATCCGTTTCGCCCACTCAATAGCCCAACCCGCTATTCATCCGTATAAGAATGGATGGATAGTGAATCGAACTTTTTGGATCCATAATAAAGTGGATGGATTGTGGATTAAAGTAGCTAAATCCGTGTATAATCCACCCATTCAGATTTATATACATCAATCTAAAAAAAGTATTCTTGTTTATAGTATGTAGAAAACCAAACAATCAAAGTCACGGTTTACCTTATGGGTATTTGAATAATGTCTATTAATTTATTGTTTAATTGAAACAAGATTAACATAAGTGTTGTTGCATCTGTATTGGTCATTTGTATGTCAAGTCCGATGTTAATGAGGATGTTAGTAGACATCATTTGTGTGCAATCGGTGTGAAGCTAAACGAAGATGTCGGCACATAATGTCATTGACATGACAATGAATGACAGCACACGCACATGGAATTTATCAAGTGTATCCTGAACGTATCCATGTCTATCCGGTTAGAGGATTTGTTTCCTAGTGTGAAGATACTTCCTTAATATATATCTCATCTTTTATAGAAAGTATCGAAGACAAGAAAACTAGCATATTTGCTCTGGTCGTGACTCTAGAGGTGGAGAAACCCTAGGAGCCACGATACAAATGAAACTAGAGCTATAAATACAAATGCATTCATTCAAGCTCGGTTCTGATCGATAACTATACTTCAGAGAATCTTCTACAAGTCATTTCCATTCACCCAATAGTCCTTTGAGGACTGTTGTACGTGACCCTTGGTGTATGATTTTGGATTCCTAAGCATGTTTCTAGAACTTCAAATGAATTAAACCAAGGAAAACGTTGTATGCTCATACTCTGATTCATGATTGATCAAGTGTTGGAGCTATGTCCTTGTGATTGAAGCATCACAATCCTATAGTAAAGACAAAGAACCATCTGAGACTGTAGTAGCTCGAATAGCGGAACTGAGATGAGATCCCAGGTTCAGGGGGAGACCCTGTTTTAGGTTTGTCATTTTGTAATGATAACATAAGTTGATCTGGTTGATCTGATAACTTGTATGCTGATTTATTACTTGATAATGAAAACCTTTCCACTAACAGTGTGCCCCCATATGTAGGTGATGATGCACCGAACTGGGTAACCAATCTTGTGTGCTCTTTGTTTATGCATTCTTATTGATTATCATTTTTCTTTTTGTCGACAAAGCAAGATGTCAGTAAACAGGTCATATCATCTTTAGTGACATCATTATTAGTGACATCTTGATATCACACTTACCAGAATTTCATTTGGTATCAGAGCAGGTTCATCTAATCTAAAGTGATGTAATTCCAAAGGGAACTAATTCTGGGTGTGTACGATGGCAAGTTGTAGAGAAGAAGGATCAATCAATCGTCCTCCTGTGCTTGATGGGACAAATTATAGTTACTAGAAAGCCAAGATGAGTGCGTTTCTGAAATCTATGGATAGTAGAACGTGGAAGTCCATGATTCAAAGTTGGTCACCTCCTCAAACCACTACTGAGGAAGGTAAGCCTACTGTTACTAAGCCAGAAAAGGGTTGGAGCACTACAGAAGATGGTGCTTCTCTAGAAAATTCACGAGCATTGAATGTTATCTTTAATGGAGTGGATCAAAATGTGTTTAAACTTATCAACACATGTAACAGTGCTAAGGGAGCTTGGGAGATTTGCCTTTGAAGGTACCACTAAAGTTAGAGATCAGAGACTATAATATCTCACTACAAACTTTGAGGCACTAACTATGAAGGATGATGAACCATTACTGAGTTCCATGTTCGTCTTAGAGAGATTGCAAATGAATCATTTTCTCTAGGAAACCCAATTTCAGACGAAGTGCTTGTCAAGAAAACACTAAAAGCTGTCAACTCCAAGTTCAAAATAAAATAACAGCCATAAAGGAGATGCACGACGTAAGTTCTCTCATATTTAATGAACTCATGGGTTCACTTGTATAACAAGTTTATTACAAGATCATCTCTTGTTCGTGGCCTAAAAAGATCTCCATTCTCTTGTTTTTTTTATTAATAAGTATGCTTTGTGTTTTTCTTTGTTTGCTTGTTGCTCAAGCAATTTGTTTCTACACTAATATTCTTGTTCTTTTAAGACGATTCTCATATTTGAGTTTCTGATCGTCTCTTTCATTATACTTACCTTTTATTATTTTGAATATATATTATAATCGTTTATCAAAGCAAAAACAAAAACAATCTTATGAACTCTCGTCTTCAATTCTTTTAGTAGACTTATCCTATCGTTTATTAAATATTGTTTCTAATAAGCACGAAACGACATCTCTATCCCTTCTGTTGAAGTTTGTGTCTCATATCGAATGTGTGTGGATAAATTGACCATTCGATATACATCTTGATGCATCCACCTATCAATTCGAGCTTTTGGGTTGGATAGGACTTTAACATGGTATCAGAGTTGGTTTGGCCCACGGCCTGTTTGTCACCTCCACCTTGTGGTCTCCGACCCATATGCAGGTGGGCAGTCCTGTTATGACCCACGTGTAGATGTTCAGTTCTATACGTGAGGGGGAGCATTGAAGTGTGTGTCCCACATGAAAAAATATGTAGATAAATTAATCCTTTAATATACATCTTGATAGTTCCGCCTCTATGTTCGAACTTTCGGATTGAATAGGAGTTTGACACTTTCCTCAAGTGAAGTGCGTGCGTATTCTGATGACTCCGAACAAGTTGTTGGACCTTACAAAGGTGGACCCAAATTACATAAGATGTCATTGCCAGCGATTAATGTTTCACAAAAAAGGGAGAATTACAAAGTTTCTGCCTTACATAATGATAAGGACATAGAGACGTATACATTTTTAAGTGATGGGTGGGAATATCAAACCCACCGAGAGGAATAAGAAGAGAGTCGGTGGCACATAATTAGGTGGAGAGTACGTACGTGAATGACCGTAGAAAAAATAAGATAAATAAAGAGAGTGCAAGTACGTGAAGCCATATAACACAAATTTTTTGAAGGTCAAGAAATTATAAACAATATCAATAAAGCTAACATATATATAGTTATCCTATACATATAGATGAGTCTTATGAAAATTGATAACTTGTGTAGTAATTAGGGCACTTACTCCATCTTCATATTGAGCACTTATATAATATTGAATCAACAAATTAAGCACATTTCTTTTTGTGTTGAAATTAATGTGTCACACGGTTGGTGAAATGTTGTTTGAACTTGTAACTTTTCGTGCAACTTTAGGTTTATTATGTTTTTTGCGTGAAATAACAGTCAAAGAAACAAATGACATGCCGCGAGTTTATATATATATATAGACAAGCACATGCATTATGCATACATATTTTGAAATCTACACAAGAAATATCCGAGATATAATTAGATTGTTGATTGTGTTAAATGGGTTCGACAAGCAATAATATAATTCATTTCTTTGAGCACAAGACCGTTTTAATCACCGGTGGAACCGGCTTTCTTGCAAAGAGTAATATATATGTTGTTATTACATGTTTTATTTCTTTGTTTTGTTTGATACACTATATATAACTTGGTATGAAACATGATCGCTTACATGCATAATGTCTTGGATTGTTTAGTTTTCTTAGAGAAGATCCTAAGGATTCAACCGAACGTGGCTCGGATTTATCTTCTCGTTAGAGCTCCAGATTCTCAATCAGCCACTAAGCGCGTCCGCAATGAGGTCATTGCAAAAGATTTGTTCAACGTTTTAAGAGATAAAGTTGGAGCAAACTTTGATTCATTCATCTCGGATAAAGTGATTCCAGTGTCGGGCGACATTTCCAGCAACGACTCACTGGGTATACAAGATCGCCAAACGGTACAAGAAATGTGCAAGGATGTCGACGTCATTGTAAATTTTGCTGCAACAACTAATTTCGACGAAAGGTATGCATACCACTAACTACTTAGTAACTTGATTCGCTTTACGTTCGACTTCTAGATCTTTACTCAATCTCTTCTGCTAATAACATACGCTAGGTATGATGTTGCAATGGGGATAAATACGTTTGGAGCTTTGCATGTCCTCAACTTGGCAAAGAAATGTGCCCGTCTCAATATGCTGCTACATGTATCCACCGGTCAGTACTCTGTCACTTGTCGTGCACACTACGAACCAATAAGAGTCTCTTATCAAATACAAAATTATGTTATTTTTTATTTATTTTATGTTTAATTTGTAGTTTGCACGATAAGGACGGGTTGCACTGAATAACGACATTTTGTTTTCTCAGCGTATGTGTGTGGAGAAAGGGCGGGGTTGATCCAAGAAAATTCGTTTCACATGGGGGAGACACTGTTGAGTGGCAACACTAAATTAGACATCACTGCAGAAAACAAATTGGTGGAACAAATGTTAAGTGAGCTCCAAAAGAAGGAAGCTACCAAGGAGGCCATCACTTTGGCCTTGAAGGACTTTGGGATCAAAAGGTTTTTTACTTTTTATATACCACCATGTTAATTTTGGAAAAGGGAATATAATAAATAAATATTTATTTTTCATCATCGACGACGAACAGGGCAAGGCTACATGGATGGCCAAACACATACGTATTTACCAAGGCGATGGGAGAAATGCTGTTAGGACACTTGAAAGATGATGTGCCCTTTGCAATTCTTCGCCCTACCATAATAACCAGTACTTACAGTGAACCCTTCCCGGGCTGGATTGAAGGTTTGAGGTATAAAAATATAGGATTAATTACACCTAATTGCAATTATACATGTTTTTCATCTACCTACATCTACTATAAAGTTCGTCAGGGTGGTATCCTGACTTTTTTTTGATCAGCAAAGCATATTTAAAATAAATCTCCTTTGAGAAAAAGGAGAAGTTTCAGTACAAGCAAAAAATAGACTGTATCAACCACAATAACAAGGAGAATTCATCCAAAAGAAACAACACAGAGGCAAGAATTGAAAGGAAATCCGGAAACTTGTGAGTCAAGGCACTTCCACAGGATCATAGGCTTGCTGAGATGAAGCTTAAACAGATGCTGAAGGAAGGAAGGATTAGATGATGACCTTGAAACTATGGAGAGAGCTTTGTAGACTAGTGAAACTCAGGAGATGTAACTAAGATGTAAACTAGCTTGAGATGTCCTGATTGCACTGAAGGGTTGAATCTGAGTTGTCTTTCAAGAACTGGGACTCTGAATTTGGGTTGAATGACTGAAGGAGCTGATTCTGAAAAGAAACTGCTAATTGGGACTCTTAATTTGATGAGCCTTCTTGTAGAAAAAGGAATTTCTGATCTAATCATAGGAACCTTGAATGGAGCTGCAGGATCAAGATGCAATGGACTGCAAAAATTGAGGCTCCAATTTACCCAATTAAGAACCAACTGCATAATCTGCTTTGGAGTTGAATTGCTGAGATGGAGGAACCAGCAAAATAAAGCTCCATCCATGCCACAGATGGATGACATTATAAACTCTATAGATTTCCAAATAGATATTAGTCCTCCAGAGCTGCCATCTGCATCCACTTGACAACTATCCCATCCCCAATAAAAACCACAAGATCTAAGGAAATTTACTGGAAAGCTTTCTAATTTGGATTCTTGAATTAGAATGAACTTTGGAGCTTGATTGGTGACCAAGGAATTGAGACTTCTCCTCTTCTACTGAGAGGATATTCCTCTCACATTCCAGGAGAGGAATTTCATACTGCTTACTTTGAGAGAATGGGAATGCTGGCCTCCTTATCCAGCAGTTGTTGCTCAGTATCAGAATCCCTTTCTAAATCCACAAACTCATCTTCTGAACCTCCCTCAAAATCCACTGAATGATTTTTGAGATCTTCAAGTGCATTGAGTTGATTAAATATAGCTTCATCACTGACCCTTGCTTTTAATCCTATAGCTTTACCAAAACCCCAGGCTTTTTTTGCTACAGAGCTTTCTTCCAAAAAACTGTGAACTTTCATATGCTGAGATGGCTCTGGAGGAGCTTTGCCTTCTTTCAGTTTATATCTGGTTATGTAGGCATGAGGTGAGTAATCTTGTTGAGCCTTCTTCTTCTTTTTTGGTTTTGATTTAGCCTTCTCCTTGGACTTGTTGTTTG
Source organism: Erodium trifolium (assembly GCA_036897425.1). Classification (NCBI taxonomy): domain Eukaryota; kingdom Viridiplantae; phylum Streptophyta; class Magnoliopsida; order Geraniales; family Geraniaceae; genus Erodium; species Erodium trifolium. The sequence continues at coordinate 7,246 of JAYMTN010001563.1, forward strand.
TTAGGCCAAGAAGCTCTGCCACTTCTGTTACTTGAGAGTTGATCAAATGCACTTGCGCTGAGGAAAGAGAGTCTTTAGAAAATGGGTTGCCACTGTTCAAGCAGTCCAATCCTAGGAAGCCATTTGATTTTGATAGTTGAGAACTAGTGTCAGATGGTGGAGCTGTTATGGCCTTGTAAAAAACTGTGGTGGGGTTGTGGGTTTCTTGAGCCTCACCCAACAATAAATGCCCAACCATATCTGTACTATTTTGCAATAAAATATTTGGAGAGGGATGAGTATTGTCCTGAATAATCCTATTAACCAAAGGATTTTCAAGACCTTGTGCTTGTGTCTCTTCACGGCTTTGAGGCTCAAAGCTGTTGGAAAGATGCTGAATCTGTAAAGTTGGAGCCACATTTGGTGAAATTTGAAAATGTGCTGATGACTCTGAGCAAACCAATACTGTAGAGATTATCTGCTGATTTTCTTGAGCAATTTTGTTTTCTTGAGACTCAAATGTATCATTGACTATAAGACTTCCTGATGAAAATGATTTGCCTTGCCTACCCTCACTTAATGTTGGGACTGAGAGAGAATCTGTTGCTGGAGTTTGCTGAACTTCTTTTTCAGTGGTAGTAATGAGCTGCACCTGTCTGAGAATGTTTTCTTCTAAGCCAAATAAATGCTCCTGCTCCTGAGAATTTAAAGTGTCTTCTTCCATAAATTCCTCCCTAATAGGAGATAAAGAATTGTCCAACCCTGGCTCCCTTGCTCTTGCTTCCTCTAATGATGTAGTAAGCTCCTTAGAGTTAGGTGAGCCTAATTGAGATGACATTCTGTCTTCTGAATTAGATTCAGATTGTGTGTCTGAGCTCATAGGTTGATCTGAATAAGAAGGAGATGTTTCTAGTGCAGGGAAATGAGGTATGGCACATGTCTCTACTGAATTGACCCAAACCTTATATGGTTTATTACTCAGAAAAATTGTTGCTTCCTAAGAAAAGGCACTTAATGTTTGAGTATGAATCAAGACATAAGCTACATCGATTTTGTTACCTGACTTTGAAACTGGATGAGTGTAAACAATAGTTCCAAATCCAGCCACAGCAGCTTGAAAGGATTCCTCACACCATCCATGGAAGGGAACTCCATGTATAGCAGTCTAAACAAATTTCCCTCCCTTTGAGCAACAATATTCAAATCCAGGAAGAAAAGTTAGCCAACTTTGTAACCATATCCCTCCATCCACCATCATTTCTTTCTCAAATATCTCATCAGGACAATATACTAGGACTACCTTGTTACCAAGATCTTTAAGTTGAACTTCATAAACCCCTTGCAATGCTATCTCATTCATAATTTGCTCAGGCTTCAGATTTAGATGAGTAACTGCTAGATGAGCCTTCTCCAATATTTTTGTGTGATCAGCTACCACAGAACCTCTGTGTAGGAAATCTTCATAATTTAACCCTGTCATGTTTTCTTGATTGGAGTAATGTGATCTTTTTGCAGAACTGGTTCTTTGCCAAGAGCTTGGCTTTGTTTGCTCTCCATTTCTGCCCCAAGCTTGAGACACATACAATTTGTAATTCCCCATAAACACCCCATTGTATCTTTGAATGGCTTGTAGAAGTGCTTCTTCATTGTGGTAATAAACAAAACCATATGCTTTCCCTCTCTTGTTTAGTTTGTGAGCAATCAATGCTTTGCAATAACCAAAAGAATTTCCAAAGAACTCTTGCAGACCACTAGCTTCTATCTGCAGTGGTAGATTACAGAAAAAAGCTGTGTAATATCTTTTCCTTCTCTGAGAAGAATGACTGGAGCTTTGACCTTGTAGAAGTTGAAAGATTTTCCTCTTTTTTTGTGATTTTTCTAGCTGCACATTTTCAAACCCTGGTGGTGGGAATCCCATTGATGATGAATCTTGAAGCCCTTGTTGATGATCTGCTACCACTATCGATTTAAGTTGTTTGGCTTTCTGTTGCATAGCTTCCTCCTGATTTTCTTCTTTATCTTCCTCTTGTGAGTTTGACTGTTCCTGCTGAGTAGGTGCCAATGGTGATTTGGATTGAAATGTTGATTGAGTCTTCCTTTTCTGCAGATTACTTTGCTCTCTTCTCCCTTCTGTAAAAACTTCCTTTCTTCCACCTCTGTTTTCTTCTCCTTGAAACCTAATTGAGTCCCAAGCCTTCTTTCCGTTAATTAGTCTGGTTCCATTTGTAGAGGTTTCCTCTCTAATTGGAGAAACTCCCATCGCTCTTAGCTCCTCCTCTAGTATTTCCCAAGTTCTGCTTCTGTGTAGCCAGTCATCTTGTGCCTCTTCTTCCTGAAGAGCCTTTTCCTACCAGAAATGTCTTTACTCTTTCCAACCCTGTACTAAAACCAAATAAGAGATCGGTGGTCCGGCTGCCTTGACCCCCTTGGACACTACCCCGCTGGCTAAGACTCCAACTAATCTTTGGCTTCTGAGAATCTTCAAATCTTCATGTAGTTGTGAAGAACAAAACTTGAGTGCCTTATATCTTGAGGATGAGAAGGATTGAGAAACAGAGTTGATGTGGACATTTCATCGAACACTTGATGTGCACTCGGTGGTCCGATGACCAAACAAGGCCATCATGGACACTACACCGATGCCTGGAGCTTTGGTGAAGATGATGATCCAGCTGCCGGAGCTTTACAGTGTTGAAACTTGAAGATCCATGAAGAACAGCTACAGTATCAAAGTAAAAGCACTGTAGCGCTAGAGAGCAAATCCTTTTTCAGCCTCCTCATAGACCCATAATGTGTTGTCTTGTTATTTCCAACTATGTAGAAAAGTATTGTTATTTACGTATACCGAAATGGGAGAGTCGCCCCCTAAACATTTATCAGATTACTATACCGTTAAGTGTAAACCAAAGGCTCGTTCTTTGGATCGGAAAAGACTTGCTAGTCCCGTTGACGTTTGGAAACAGGTCGCGCATGGTCGAAACGGTAATCTTATCGAACGTGGGTCAAAGGCTCGAGAAGTTGCAACTTCGTCTCGTGAGACCGACACGTGGAGTCAAATCCGTAAATTGGCTTCCAAAAAGAAAGATGAGGAGTGGCGGGGTTCTGTTATTGTTTTCCTTGTTTTGTTTTAGGACTTGCCCTTTTAACCTCTCTTATTGGAACTTTCTAGTGATTGTTGTACTGATCTTTTGACCTCTTAGGCCCTTACTTCCTTGGAAAATGTCATTTTTTTAATAAAAACTCGAGCTTATAAAAAACAACTATTATTTACGTATAAACATACTTGATTTGTACTCAAATTGTATTTTGAACATTGGCACCTTGAATAAAGGAGAACATAAAATAGGGACTGTGTATCTGTTAAAGCCCAATCCAACCCAAAAGGTCGAACAGATGGGTGGAGGCATCAAGATGTATATCAAGAGATCAATTAATCCTCACACTTTCGATGTAAGACACATACTTCAACACTCCCCCTCACGTGTAGGGCTGGACGTCTACATGTGGGCCATAGCAGGATTGGAATTTGCATATGGACCGGAGACCACAAGGTGATGGTGATAAACGGGCTTTGGATAAACCAGCTCTGATACCATGTTAGAGAACAAACTCAACTAAAAGCTCAAGCTGATAGTTGAAGACTCAATTATAGTTACATTATAACACGCGTCCTCACGGACAAACCCATTTATCATTTCATTAACTACACCTAACTATGTATGGTTCGAGGTAGAGGCGAAGGTGGCGAATTGGTGGTGTTGCTGTTGAGGCGGATGTCTGTGAATGGAAAGATATAATTGTGTACTTTATCGGAGTCGTGACTTGGACTTTGCCGGAGTTTAGTGGACTCGAACTTCATCAGTCTCATTTTCGTATTGGTGTTTGTCCAAGATCCTTGGCTCATAGCATTTTGGTTCTGTCGTGCATTCACTGGATGAACATACCTACCGTCTATGTTAGGTATGCATTCACTACAAGCTAATGTCACGTGTTATATAAATTATACAATAAGATAACGTGCTTCCAAATCCAGTCTATGGTAGAGGTTTGGTAAAAGAGGACCAGAGCAGAGAAAATTATTTCTTTGAAAAATTAAGTCAGTGAATGGATGGACATAGGACGAGTTTTTTTTTTTTTGATCGGCAATGCAAATTTAGATTAAAACCTCCTTAGAGGATAAAGAGGAGTACAACATCAGTCTAGCTACAGACCAATTACAAAAACCAACTCAAAACAAACAACTTAACAACAGGGTAATGAACTGAAAACCCTTGAATGAAACTGATCGAACAATGATCGAAACAGAAAGGCAGGCCTAGAATTAATAAGCAACAAGGAATACTTGAAGAGCCAACCTCTGAACCTTAAGTTTCTGCAACAAGAGATGAAGATGAAATGAAATGAATCCAGATGACAAACCAACTGAGATGCTCCCTTGCAGGGCGATGAATGTAGACTCATTGATGAAGAGCTAACGAACCACTGATGAATTGATGACATTGTGAGCACCAGCCTTGAAATGGTGAGAAAAAGAGCTTTGAACCTTAAGCTGGTGATGCAATGTACCCAGAAGACAAACAAACTGAGAAGCTCCCTTGCCGGGCGATGACTGTAGACTCAATGAGCTGAAGAGTCTTCAAACACTGATGAAATTTACAAGCCATGAAAGTGAGGCCTGATCGAGTACTTCTGAATGAAAACCTGAAGAAACTTTCCTGAAACCACCTTAGGAAGGATTGGGGACTGAAATGAAATCCACACCCAAGAACAAGAAGAGATGCACATAGCCAAGGAAGCTACTTGAAAGACTGAAACCTTGAGGGAAACTTGTGCAAAGACAGAGACATCCTCTGAACCGAAACTTCTGAAACAACAAGAAGACAAGCTCCAAAGCAAGAAGAAGAGAAGACACGAGGAGAGAGGCAAGACGAGAGAAGGAAAACACGAAAGGAAAGAAGAAGAACAACAAGAAGCAGTAAGACGGAAACGAAAACCAGAAGACGAAAGAGGAAGCAGTAAGACGAACAACCGCTGGTTTCACCCCTTGTTGGGTTTTGTTTTGTGTTTGTTTGTTCTCCCCTTATTGGGTTAATCTTGGTTTCTTCATGTTTTATATATCTAGGTTTAAAGACCTTTGTATTTTCAGTTTCTGGGCGGTTAGTTCTCATTCTGAGGCTCCCTTTGTTGGAGTACTCGTGTTTGTTCGGTTGGAGGGCTGAGCCCTTGTCCTTTGTCTTTTTTTTTCAAAGACTTGGATTTATAAAAAGAATTTGCCGATAAAAAAAAGTGTCTACTATAATTACTTATTGTACGTGTAATGTCTACTTTAATTAATATATAGGAATTTTTTTAATATAATATCCT
>JAYMTN010001564.1:0-12588 GCA_036897425.1 Erodium trifolium
TGTTTTTCAAAGATAACGTCTCATTTCTGGTCAAATCGGATTTGGGGCGTTACAAACTCCGTCCAATTGCGTTATGTAATGTTATATTCAGGGTCATTTCGAAGGTTCTTGCCAACAGATAAAAGCTGATGCTGGAGGATCTAATCTCAGAAAACCAGGGGGCCTTTGTCCCGGGGCGTTCGATCCAGGATAATATTTGTACGACTTTTGAAATGCTGCAATGTTTGAAAAGGAAAACACAAGGGCAAAGGGGGCTTATGGCGATTAAATTGGACATGAGAAAAGCTTACGATCGAGTTGAATGTAATTTCCTTGAGCAAATGATGCTAAAACTTAAGTTTGGAACGGCTTGGATACGCTTGATAAATGTCTGCATTAGCTCGGTCCAGTACAAAGTGTGCTTGGGGAGCAAATCGACCGAAACAATCACTCCGGCCCGTGGGATCCGTCAAGTAGATCCACTACCCCCTATTTGTTTCTGATCTGTATGGAAGCCCTTTCTTGCCTTCTTAATCAGGCGGAAAGAAGGGGAGATCTGAAAGGGCTTGTGGTTGCTAGAGGAGCACCATCGATATCGCACATGCTGTTTGCGGACGACTGTTACTTGTTTTGCAGAGCTGACCAGCAGAATGCGTCTGTGCTCCAGAATATTTTGATAACGTTTGGGGATCTATCTGGCCAACAAATTAACTAGGACAAAAGCTTGATATTCTTTAGTACTAATACGACAAGGGAAAATAGAGCGGCGTGCTGTGGTATTCTGGGTATCTAGGAAATTTTAGAAGCGTCCACTTATCTGGGTGTCCCTAATTTGATTGGCAGGAATAGAACAAGGGCACTCCAATTTATGGCAGACAGAATTTTATCCTGAATTGGGACGTGGGATAATCAATTATTGTTTCAAGGGGGGAAAGAGGTCCTCATCAAATCAGTCTTGATGGCCTTACCAGTTTACATGATGGGGGTTTTCCTCTTACCTCAATCTTTGATATCAACAATCCATATAGCGTTAGCTTAATTCTGGTCGGAAGGATCAACCAAATCTACCCGACCAATCATATGGAAGGATTGGCAAAAGCTTTATGTTCTAAAAGGAAAAGGAGGTATGGGGTTCATGAATCTAACTGATTTTAATCTTGCTCTCCTTGGTAAGCTGGGATGGAAATTTCTAACGGAGCCAGAAGCATTGGTCTCTAGAATATTTAAAGCCAGGTATTTTCCCACTGGGTATTTTCTATCAGCAGGTCGGGGTAATAACACTAGCTTTCTATGGACGAGTATCAGAGCAACCTAAACCCTCATAACTCACGGGGCTTGGAAAGCAGTGGGCCTAGGGACGACCATAAAGATCTTGGGTGAACCATGGCTAACGGATGGGGATCCTTGGCCCCGAACAACAAGTGATGATATGATTAACCAAAATGTGCAATCTCTATTCAGGCCAGGCACGCAAGAATGAGATAAAGAAAAGATCGGAGAACACTTTGGGGAAGCGAACCGGGAGGCAATTATGGCTATGCCTATATCGAAGACCCGTCATACCAATCCTTGGTATTGGGTTGAGGATACTAAGGGAAGGTATACAAAAAGATCAGGATATCGTATGCTTCAGAGATTGAAGGGTGATGGCTCTCAAGTCTATGTCGAATCCTTCTGGATGGATACATGGAACATAGCAGCACCCCCCAAGATCAAGATTTTTCTGTGGAGATGTTTGACAGGCTCACTCTAGGTGGCTATCAACCTTCGATATTGGTATGTCCTGGTCTCTCCCCTATGTCCTCTTTGCTCAACGGATACAGAATCCACAGCCCATCTCCTTCTCCACTGCCCCTTCGCTAAAAAATGCTGGGACTTGTCGAATCTTCCCCGACTCCACTCACCTGGGATGACGTTTAACGAATGGTGGGGTAAGGTCCTAGAAATACGAGAGGGGACAACTAAAACCAAGATGCTTATGTGGCTGTCGAACATTTGGAAAAAGAGGAATGGCTATGTGTGGAATGATGATGTCCTCAATCCGAGCTCAATGGCAATATCATCCAAGATCCACTACGAAGCTTGGAAAGAGGCAAATAGCAAAAGGCCAGAGGCTAGCAATGAAAACATTCACGGCCCATCCATATATCCTTATTAGGGCCGTCCGACCACTTTTAGAATTCATACCGATGGAGTTCTTTCAAGGAATCAAGTAATTCGGGATGGGCGTTTATGTGCAGAGACGATAATGGCCGGATTGTGGAAGCTAGAAACGGAATTGTCCTAGGAGTTCTCCCAACAACGATGATCGAATCTATGGCCATTAGGCAAGCTCTAAGATGGAAGGAAGAGACGTCTACCACGGTTCCTCATTTATATTCGAACGCCCGGGTGGTTATCATTCTCATTGATACTGGAACTGACCTTTCCTCCCCGCTGGGTGGTGTCATTCAAGATTGTCAGCAGGTTCTTTCTGTTACTGATTCTACTCAACTCGTTTTTGTAAAGAAGACAGCGAACGCAACAGCTCGATGGCTACCCAGAGCTCCCCATTCTATGTTTGTCCCTACGTGGTCAGGGTCCCCCCTGATGCACTTATGTGTATCTTGTCAAACGATGTTATTTGAGTTATATAAACCATCGTTTTAAAAAAAATAACGCAAACCATTTACTAATCCAAGACCAATCCGTAGCTCAAAGAGACGACACAAAGATAGGATCAGAACATTTAACCAAAAATGCTCGCTCTCCTAATCTTAGGAGTTGGATTCCTTGAGCACCATCCTCGATCATAAGATCACAGACAACTTGAATTGAGAGGCTTAACCGAGGACTTACGATCATATCTCTTAAAACTTCGTGTTTATGAACCTCATCGGCTACACCTACACATATAGAGCCGTCTAGTTTTGAGTCGAATTGAGGTGGCAAAGATGACTTACCCAACTTCCTCTGCTTTATGGACACTCTCGTCGATGATGAACGATATGGCCGAGCGTGTGTAACAAGAAAAACATGGCCTTTGTTCTTAGCCCCATTACACTTGCGAATCAAGTTAGAGGATTCTAAAATCGATGACATGTGCAGAAAGCCAAAGTACCGACCACGCTTATTTGGCCTCTGTAATCAGATGACCTTCACGATTGTAATAAAACTAACAAAGTAATCATAGAGCCGCTTCTCCGTTGAGTCAAAGGGCATGTTACAAAGGAAGACTTGATGAACTTTCTCACCTGAAGGATTTGCATTGCTCGAAGCAATGTAATTTTTCTAGAATCAAAACCCCAGTAGTATTTAAATTTCCTTGTCATTCCTTAAGGGATTTATAATTATCTAGAGCAATGACTATCGGAAGGGTTTAATTTTTAAGAGATGGTATGAGAAATCATGTACTCAATAAGTAGTGTGCGTCGATAGTATGAATTTGATATGGACTCTTGAAGAGATCCTAAAACTATAGAATTTCTGATCATAGACTTTGAAAATAAAATCTTGAGAAAAATATTTTCTTAGCCTGAAGATCGAGCATATTTCAAATGGATCCATAAATATGCATATGTAAAGAAATTCCTGAATCGTTTCGACTTGGTACTCGAACGATCGATTGATCTTTGGATCCTAAAGAGTATCTCGTTTGTATAAATTTAAACTTTGTTTACTCATTGTAACATATAAGGTCTGATACAAATTTTACAGTAATGTGCTAGCCAATTTGAGATCAGAAGTAACTAATCGGTTTTCAAATAGTTACAAATCCCCTAAAAGTGCGTTCCCACACAACTATGTTTTGAAACGACAGTTTCCAGTGTTCAGTGTTTTGGTTACAACCCATCAGTTGTTCAAAAATCCAATTATAATTATGAACTCCGGAAGAGTCATGAGATTGACGTCAATCGAAATAATGTAGCGAAAAGCCTACAGGTTTCTTCATCGAAATTTTGACAACATTAGTTTTTAGGAAAGTTAGTGTACAAGATATTATGAGTCGACTTCGCAAGAAATCGAGATCGCTAAGTCATTCTTCAGGGGGAGCGACATAGAGAGAGAAGATTTTCGTGCATTACATTCTTTTCCCTTATTCGAATTTTGTCCCATGGGTTTTCCTGGAGTTTTTTTTAACGAGGTAGCTATTATACTCGTCCAGCTCATCAGAAATGACACTCTACTCGTCTTTAGGGGAGTAATGATCCTCAAAGTCTCCATTTTGGAACCCAGGTCTCCCAACGCGTCGCCATTTCCCGTACTCGGCCCGCCTTGAAATGTGCTCGGGGTGTCGATTGTTCGGGGTCGGCCTAAAAGGTAAGATCCGACCCGTTTTTGGAACCCAGGTGGTCCACCCCCTAACCCGACCCAGCCCAGGCCCGGGAGCCTTGACCTAGCCCTGCCCAGGCCCGTGAGCCATCTTCAGCCCTTTGCACAACTCCTCGGGCCAAGACTACAGCTTCCGAAGGCCCACGACCCCTAGGCCAGTGCTAAGGCCCCAAGCCCCTTGGGGCCTCTACCGAAACCCTAATGGGTTCTTTCTCAGGCCGCCGTCTCCACGTCGCCGGCTCCCCGTGCCCGTTCGGTCGACCAGTCCCGATGTCCGATGAGATGGACACCGGTGTGACAGTCCCCGTCGGAAGGCGACCAACAAAATTGGTCAGGAGTTTAGTGTCCTGATCCTCCGACCCCATCTCGTCCATCAGGGCCCGCCCCCACCGGAAACCTTGTATCGGAGATCCCGACCATGGCGAGACCACCGCCGTCTTCTCCCTCAGGCAGTGACGAGAACGCAGCCCCAACGCTGGGGTACGACGCACCAGGCCGCGCCGGTAGTCTAGGAGGTACCCATGTGGTTTCCGATTGCCTATCTTGCTAGCCATCGCCGGTGGTTCTTCTTCCTCCTTGGGCGCAGAAAAGGTGAGTGGTTCCTCCCCCATCGCCGGGGCCGCCCCAACATAATTAGACGTCGGAGATCGAGGAGTTCTACGAGATGGTGAGAGAGAGGAAGCCGGACGATCAAAGCCCGCCGAGTTCTTGTCCTCATCGCTCGATTGATGATGGTGACCAAAATTGATTGAATACGCCGTAGCAAAGGTTTAGTGTTTTTAGAGAAGAAAAGTTAAAGAGCTGCGGGTTGTTTGTTATTTTAAAATAATTCATTCATATATATATGAGAGATTTGTATTACACATCGAGATTCAGTGGAAGACTTGTGGTACTTGTACGTGTCGTTACCAAATCCTCTCTTTCAATATATTCAATGTCCTCGCTGCCCCGCCGCTTCTAATTTACATTCCATGTACCGACAAGGCTTTGTATTTAATAGTACAATTTTATATTCACCATGAACTCAAATTTACAGATTATGCCACTCATCCAAGTTCACTATTTTTCATAATCAATCCAAAAATACACTCTGCACGATATTGCGCTCCGGGGACTCCCGAGCCACCGCGAGTCACGACCACACTGGTGGCTTATTCCAAAATACTGGTTCTGAAGGTGTATGCAAAGAAGAGGGAGAGGGCAAGGGTAGTTTTGGTATTTAAAACATAGCCAGACATGTGCCATCACGTGATTACAACAGAACCAATCATGTACCAGATTTAACAGTGAGATCTAGGTAAGCATATTTTAAGCCGGAAGTTAATGAAACGTAATTACTCCTTATTTTTCTTCTAAGTATTCAATTTCCTGAATACAGCTCATTTCTATTTTTGCTAATTTTGATCTTTAGGGTCAACGAGATATGATATTTAAAATATTAGATAGATTATGTATAAAGTCAATGGCTTATTCATTGATCAAGTAGGTCAATAAACAATGAAGATTTTCTCGGAATTAGTTCAATAACAATATTATATATTATTCTCTTTGACGTTGAAAAGAAAAGGAAAATTTCTTATGAAAAATAATTAAAGACTTTTTAAATGGAAACTATTATACGTTACTGCCCTGATGTTGGAAATAGAAAGAAAATTTGCATATATAGAATTGACTAGAGACTTCAAATTATCTAAATTCTGTTTTTGAACCAAAGGTATCTAAAATTTTAAAATCATGTGTTAATGTTCGTTTTTTAAGAATACAATCGTGTTATTATTAATTAAAGATTGAAATGATACATAACGGAGATAATTTTAAAGTCTGAAGAAAGATCAAGTCTTTGTGCATCCTATAATGATGTGAGAGCATTTCAGAAATTGATAGATAATATGACTCTAATTGATCTCCTTCTATCTGGTGGAAGATTCACCTGATTTGGTCTTGGATCTCAAGACATCAGAATGGACAGATTCTTTTGATTTTCGGTGAATTCCTATCATCTTTCAACGGTTGTACTCAAAGCTGCCTGTCTAAGAGCCTCTTAGATCACATGCCTCTCTTACTACATGATAATATGGTTGATTGGGGTTCAAAGCCCTTCAAATTCCTAACTATTTGGCTTGAGGATAAGAGGTTCTATCCAATGGTGATTTTTTTTTGGTTTTCCACTGCAATTACAGGTCTTCCTCACTTTATTTTATGGCAGAAACTTAAAGCTCTTAGGGAGGAACTAAGAATATGGAATGTTGGGGTACATGGGTTCCTAGAGTCTCAGATTACAACACTCAAAAAAACAGTTGATCAGCTGGATTCTGTTGTTGAATCAAGAAACTTGACCCCCAAGAAATGTTGTGACAGAGGCAATTTCAAATCTAAGCTTATTTCTAAAACCAAGCTCTTTTCAAAATTATTGAGCCAAAAATACTAGGAGGAAGTAGTTCCTTGAGGGAGACAGAGGTTTTGAATTCTTCCATAGAATTGCAAATTTTAAAGGAGTAAAGAAGAGAATTTCTCAACTGATGGTGAATGGACCTTGTTGTTAGATCCTACTCTTATTAAATAAGCTGCATCATATCATTTCAGTAAAAGGTTCAATCTATCACCTATTCGTTCTTACGAGGACTCATCCGAGCTGAGGCTCGGTTGCAGATTCTGAGAAGAACAACATTTGTTCCAAATCACCTTCGGCTCTTATGTTCTTCGTTTCTTTTTCAATAAATAATTTGAGTTATTTCATTTGATCTCCATACCGACCGCACTATCTCAACAGAACAATTTGAGTTTGATTTTAAGTTTGAGTTCAAAGTTAAGTTTCAGATTTAATTTTTTTTTTTGGAAACCCAGTTTTCTCGAAACCTTTAAGTTTGAGTTCGTTTCAAAATGGTTTTATTTTTAAATCAATTGTTGATTTTTAGTGGGGTTTGTTCAATGAAGATATGTAAGTTTTGAATTGTTTGTGAATATGTTCTTCATTTTTTTGAATAAATTTATATTTAAAAAGAATTAACAAAAATTATAGAGATAAAAAAATTAAAGAAAAAGAAAATAAATAATAGTTTTAAAATAATAAATGAAAATTTAAAAACAATTAAATAAAATAAATTTAAAACTAAAAATAATTAAAAAAGAATTGTAGGGTCGATAAAAAAAGAATGGTAGGGTTGTGTAATTCTAGAATGTAGTTGAGGGTATTTTCGTCATTTAACAAAAAAAGACTAACAGAGTTTGACAGAAGGGGAAAATGGTTAAACGTGAAAATATATAGGTATGTATCAGTTCAAAAAACATGAGGGTATGTATCAGATAATCGTGCCAAGTTGAGGGTATGTAATTGTAGTTTTCCCTTTTATAAAATGTATAAATAAGTTTAAACTAACATAATGATATTTCGGTTAATTTGATTAATTCGATTATCTAGTTGTAGTAATCGAAATCAAACCTAATTTTTAAAATTAATCAAACTAACCTAATTAAATAAACAGAATAAGTAAATCATTTTTTTCCCAGTTCGAATCTGATTATTATTTCGATTATGACCCCCACCCTGATACATGAGGAACGACTATTTAATCTGGTCGTAGGCTTTGCTCATGTCCAATTTTAGAGCCATGAATCCCCCATCCCCTTGAATCCATCGCATGAGGGAATGAATAATCTCATAGGAGATGTATGTGCTATCTTGTATGGACCGACCTGGAACAAATGCTCCTTGATTGACCGCAATAAGAGGGATTAATAACGGTTTTAATCTATTGTCTAGAACCTTAGACAGAATCTGGAAGATTTCATTGTAGAGGGCAATAGGTCGAAAATCAGTTACCTTCCTCAGGTTGGTCTTCTTGGGGATAAGAACCAGGGTGGTTGCATTTAGATTCGATTCAAAAGTGCACTGCGTTACGACTTCCCAGATAACTGAGTGTTCACCTTATGGAAAACCGACCCAACAGGTTTGGTAGAATAAATGATATAATCCATCTGATCTTAGGGAATTATTCGAACCCATAAGAAATACCGTTGTCCGAACTTCCTCTACTTGAGTTGTCTGGTCATAATTTTGAGGGACGGATGCCAACGAAGGTATTGGTATAGGGAGGATGACCTCCCCTGTGATGGACATAGTAAAAATTTCATGAAAGTATTGGAGAAATAAGTGCTTCATACCCGTATCCTAGACCCTCTTCCCTTGGTCCGTTTTCAGTCTACGAACCTCATTTATATGTTGACGTCTTGATGTTGCGGCATGGAAAGTATTTAGATACCCATCTTTTAACCAATGATGCTTTGCTCTCTGTCTCCAAAAAACCTCTTGAGTGTTTCTCGCAGTCACGTCTATTTTCGGATGGCCTCTCTTTTATCCAGCCTCTCTTGGTTCCTTCTACCGTCTAAAATCGCCAGCCATCTAATCGTATTTAAACTTTTCCGGTAAACCATATGCCCCAACTACTATAACGCTGATCCCACATATGTTGTTGGGTATCGTTCCCTCCGTTCATAGACCACTCTTGTTGCATCAATTGTCTACATTGAGGGTACTCTGCCCATATATTTTCAAAACGGAACTAAGGGGGTTGAATTCGTGCTCACTAGGAGGGGCATATGATTAGAGGTTGTATAGCTCAAATTTCAAAGTTTAGTCAAAGAAAACCGACGAAGGAAACCTTCTGAGGCCAAACCGCGGTCGAGGTGGCACTCTAATCTCGTCTCCGGATCCCTGACACTAGCCCATGAAACCGGGCAGCCCTGTAGCGGGACAATAGAGACCCTCCACGTTCGTGATGGTCAACTAGAAATCAATGATCAGATTATGAGGGTACGAGTGTCCTCCTTTCTTCTCCCACAAATGTAGGATATCGTTAAAATCACCCACCAGGACCCAAGCTGTCGTTTTTTGGACGATAGCCAGTGTGCGGAGCATATCCCACGTACAATGGCGCCGCGTCCGGTTGGGCTCCTCATAAACCCCCGTGCTCCGGATCATCGGCGTAGTCAGAGAGGTTATATGAACATCAATATGACTGAGTTTGGAGGTCGAGTTTTTCTCGCTAGAGTGGTAGGTCCTTGATGGTCGTTTGCTTCAGTGCATGCATGTATCATCATGAAAACCTAGATTTCTTCATAGAATCGTAAGCTTTAGAGGCCGAGTTTTTCTTGTTAGAGTGGTAGGGTTCGATGAGAAAAACAACCGCAAACTTGTACCCCTGAATGAGCTGTGATGATTAGAGAATAGGGGTGCCGGAGGAAGAGACGGTGGAGACACGAGAAGAAACCCGAGACAACACGTCTGGTAACGATATTCCTTTTCATTTTATTTTTTAAAATATTTATATTCTTCAAAATCACGAATAGTGATATATATACCTATAAAAAGGAAAAATGAAAAGAAGATTTTGCTTTTGAAAATAAAATTTGCCGTTAGCTAATATATGTCACCGTCAACTTTTCCGTCTTTTTCCGGTGACCACCACTTTACCGATTAGCTTTATTCGGGTTATTGTGTGTGCATTAGAGAAAGAGCCGGAGGAGAAGCAAAAGCAGGTTCTTCTTCTTCGTCGTCATATTCATTTCAGGTTAGAGAGAGAGAGAAAGAGCCAAATCCAAATCTTAGTAGTGGCTTCTTAAGTCAAAGCCACCATTATTTACTTTTCCCTCATCTTTGTCTCTCTGCATTTCCAATACCTGTCAGTTCCCTCTCTCTCTCTCCTCTTTCTCTTTTTCTATTTTCTTTCTTCCTCTCCGTCTCTGGTTCAAGCCTGTACCCATCCCCGTTCGGTATCTAAAGCTCCCAATTTACACCCAGTCTCTTCCCGCCCCAAAAATGGCCATTACCGGCTCACCCAGAAGGGAGATTTTGATTTCTACCAAGGATTTTGCTGGAACCTGATTGAGTTCACCTACCCTTTTCTCTTCCTTCTCCCTTCTCAGCTGGGTTTGTGTTCTTTCCCGATATGGGTGTTCAGGATTTGTGGGTACTCATCGTTTTACTGGCCCTGTGCCTCCGAGCTCAGGCTCTGAGTTCTCAGAACCTGACTTGTAGCTTGGCCGATTTCAGTGCATTGGTGAAGTTCGTGGAAGGTCTGGAGCCGAAAATTGGTGGGTGGGACACCAATTCCTCTTCAGGTTGTTGTCGTTGGCGAGGCGTAACCTGCAATTCCTCTTCTTCTCTGGGATTGAACGGCTCGGCGGAATCGGGTCGGGTCGTGAAGCTCGACCTCGCAAGCTCAAGATTAGCCGGCGTCCTCTCCGATTCGCTTGGCGATTTGGACCAGCTCAAATTCCTCAATCTCTCCCACAATCGGCTCCGTGGCTCACTTCCTGTATCTGTGTTCCATTTGCGCTATCTGGAGGTCCTGGACTTGAGCTTCAACGACTTCCGCGGCCCAGTTCCAGCCAGCATCGACCTGCCTTCAGCTGAGGTTCTTGACCTCTCTTCCAATTACTTGAATGGTTCGCTTCCGGGCCATGTCTGCAAGAACTCAACTGGGCTCACGGATCTTAAGCTTGCTCTGAATTACTTCTCCGGGAGCATTTCGCCGGAGCTCGGGAAGTGTGGCTCATTGGAGCATCTCTGTGTTCCCATGAATGATCTCTCTGGTGAGATAGCTCCAGAGATATTTGGGTTGCAGAATTTGGGAAGAGTGAGCCTCCAGGACAACAAGCTCTCTGGTGCGCTGAGCAGTGGAATTGGTAACCTCTCTAACCTTGTTGAGTTTGATATATCATCAAACATGTTGTCTGGTAATATCCCTGATGCTTTTCACAACTTGAAGAAATTGAAATCTTTCATAGCTCCATCCAATAGCTTCACTGGTCGGATACCTAAATCATTGTCCAATTCGGGTTCCATTTCTTTCCTTAATTTGAGGAACAACTCACTATCTGGTTCCATCGATTTGAACTGTTCATCAATGACTAGTCTGGTCTCTCTTGATTTGGGGTCTAATGGGTTTGTTGGGTCCGTCGATCATCTCCCCTCTTGTCAAAACTTGAAAGATATGAATCTAGCCAGGAACAATTTGGGTGGCCAAATCCCAGAAAGCTTTAAGAACTTTCAGAGTCTCTCTTATCTCTCCCTTTCCAATTGCAGCCTCTCAAATCTTTCCTCGGCCCTTGGAATTCTCCAGCAATGCAAGAACCTAACTACTTTGGTTCTTACTCTCAACTTCGAGCATGAGGAATTGCCTGCTGATCCAAGTCTGCATTTCGAAAATCTGAAAGTTCTTGTGGCTGCAAACTGTAAACTTACTGGTTCTGTACCCCAGTGGCTGCATCGTAGTACCAAATTGCGGTTGTTGGATTTATCTTGGAATCAATTGGGTGGAGAAATTCCTGCCTGGCTTGGCACTTTCAGTTATCTCTTTTACTTGGACTTATCAAACAATTCTTTCACCGGGGAGATCCCAAAGAGCATCACTGGATTGAAGAGCCTTATTGACCGGAACATATCACTAGAGGAGTCATCTGACTTCCCATTCTTCATGAAAAGGAATGAGAGAGCTAGGGGTTTGCAGTACAATCAAGTTTCGAGTTTTCCACCAACACTTGACCTTGGTTGCAACAAGCTAAGTGGGTCTATCTGGCCAGAATTTGGGAACCTGAAGAAGCTCCACATTTTGGATCTCAAGCATAACAATCTCTCGGGATCTATCCCTAGTAGTTTGTCCGGAATGACGAGCTTAGAGACTCTGGATTTGTCCCACAATAACCTCACGGGAATCATACCTTCTTCCTTGGTGGGGCTCACTTTTCTTTCCAAGTTCAGTGTTGCATACAATCGGCTTAATGGGAGTGTCCCTTCAGGAGGGCAGTTTCAGACCTTCCCCAATACAAGCTTCGAAGGGACTGCTCTTTGTGGTGATCACGCTCCTCGCCCGTGTCATTCCCAAGACCCTCTTGCTTCACTCAACAAGTCCAAGAGAAACAAAGGAGTCATCATTGGAATGGCTGTTGGTATTGGGTTTGGCACAATATTTCTTCTTTCCCTGCTGTTCTTGATTGTGCTGAGAGCACACACTCGAAGGGAGGTTGATCCTGAGAAGGAGGAGACAGACAGCAATGAGAGAGATCTAGAGATAGTTCTGTTCCCTAACAAGGAATATGATAAAGAGCTCTCCCTTGAGGACCTTTTGAAATCGACCAACAATTTTGACCAGGCAAATATCATTGGGTGTGGGGGTTTTGGTCTGGTGTACAAAGCCACACTCCCTGATGGTAGGAAGGTTGCGATCAAACGACTCTCAGGTGACTGTGGTCAGATGGACAGAGAGTTCCATGCTGAAGTTGAAACCCTCTCAAAAGCTC